>JBBBVU010000004.1:28353479-28370856 GCA_037177055.1 Atherinosoma microstoma
ATAGATAGATAGATAGATAGATAGATAGATAGATAGATAGATAGATAGATAGATAGATAGATAGATACTTTATTGATATCCGTGGAGAAAACACATCACACAGTAATAAATGGTAGATATACAAAATCATTTTTTGTTATTTTTTTAAACATTTTGTCAAAGGGCCAAATAAAGACTTCACATTTAAAAAAAGGGACTCTTCTCCCCATTTTTTCTTGGGTCGGGCTTGCAATATGTTTTATCCATACGGAACGATACATCATCTTCTCCTCATGACCTAACTTCACCGCACACATTATGCGCTGGCCAAACAGTTTACAGCAAACTACTGGTGTGTCTATGTGTATGTTTGGTGAAATATATCTTTCAAGCTTTTGTCATATCAAAGTTTTCACCTTTATGGCCTGAAAATATTTACATATTCATATTCTTGGCTGTGTTATACAGATACCTTAAATAGTGTTGCTTTAGCAACATTTATTTAATCTGAGCTGCCATTTGGGTATAAATAAAATTTTGCAGAGTGGACAAACCATGAATAAGAAAAGAAAACCTCTCACGCTGCAGTAATTAATGGGAGGTGTCTGACTAAGGCGTAAGAACTAATAGAATAAGTGATGACAGCAGGAAGAAGCGGCAACCTGAAGCCGGTGTGTCTGCAGCGTGGCTCGCTGTGTGGCTGAAATAGACCATAGGCACGTGTGAGCATGAACCTCAATGGAAAAGTCGAATAATTGCGTCTGAATAAACCGACGAAGGCCGTGTATGAGTGTTTGCATGCAGCAGTTCTGCTGTTGTGGTCACAGGGGTCAAAGATGAGCATGTCTACATCAAAGACAGTTTCCTCTTATGCGACCACATCTAAACACATGCAGAGATGTCTAATTTATATAGTGAAATCACTGTAGGCTCAACAAAATCTTTGAATGACTTATATTTAAACAGAAGAAATCAAAAGATGAGAGGAAAAAACAAAATACTGTCAGAAAGATTTATGGATACACAGGATTCGACAGCAATTCTTCCTTTGTTGCTTTCACGCTCCGTATTGAAGCTCAGCCTCGCTGCTACATCCATTCTCCTATGATTCTCAAAGGTAAATTAAATATTTAAGCAGACACTTGCAAGATAAACTGCTGTTGTCCTATTTTAACATGTCAGTACCCATCGGTCCACAATGCTGATGAATAATATAACAGACTGAGCATACAATGGGGTGTTGAGGATTGCAGTGCTTGCATGTGATCAGATCTCAGATGGGTGGGAATGATGAGACGGAATATGCAAATTTCATCAGCAGTAATGGATGGTTGGACTAACAAACATCCCACGATGCTTTGCAGTTCTGTTTGACACTAAGAAACCCCATTTAATGACTTCTGTCTCGATAAATCCCACAAGCCTTTGGACCTTGATGACCTGTGTCTTAGGGCTGAAACTTGTTTACACATTTTCAAAGTTTTTTTTTTTTTCTATTTTCCTGACTTAAACAAAAGAAAACAAAAAACAGGAATCCTTCGGTGTTTGTGCCACATTAAAGCCTTTTGTATTTAGTATAAACAATGCAACACATTGCATCAGATATGACAAATGTGTGGGCAGCCTTCCGAACAATGCAACAACATCCTGCATGGAAAATAAGCTTACATCATCTAACCCAACATCTAGGTGTGGATGAGAATTTCCATTCTACTCTTAAAACCCGACATACATCTTACAGAGCTTTTCTCACATAGAAGAAGTGAAAATAGGATTCTCAGCACTTAATTATAAAGGGCAAAATAAGACTGCACGTCCAGAATATTAATGAAATATCAGCATAAATGTGCTTCGACTGGAGAATGAATCACAAATCCATCATATCAAGAAATCATTAAACCATCAACTACAAATCAAAGCAACTCAACAATTTTTCCCAATTATGTGTTTTGCCTGCAGCTAAAGTTTTCCCACTGCTGGATGGAAAAGGTAATTAAATGTACCTTTCTTCTGTGGAATGAGCCAGTGAGTCTGGAGCAGTCGGGATGTAATGTAATAGATCCCAATATCTCTGAAAGGAAATCTCGCAGAACAAAAGCTGAAAGAGACCCAGTAAGAGATAATGACATAAATATAATGCCAATCATCTCATGTCAGTAGGCTCAGCCAATCCATCTGCAGTAACGGGAACATTATACCGTACATGCCTCACTGTCGCTCTCATCAGGAAAACCATTACATCAAATGTACATAATGCACAATTCATGCTCCAGGAAATGGATGAGTACATCCTTTTTGACATGTTATATTCCTGATGAGTTATCTCACTTTCTATTCTTTCAGCAGATGGTTGAGCTTCAGCAGCCATCATACTGAAGAAGCAGCAAAACATCCCATCTGCTTCTGGACCAGTTATAAAATACAAAACTGACAGGCTAGCTGAGCATCACGCAAGAGTACGCAACTTCGAAAGGAAACATAACACAATCTTTCTTTAGAGATGAAACATTGAATTCCAGAGCATGAGCACATTACTTCATAAACAGCTTTCCATTATCCAGAAACAAACTGCAGCCTTATACACCGTTTCACATCAAATACAATACATTTTAGTGAGGCGGTGACATTCTCTAGTTTCTAATCTTTTACTCTTTAACAACCCTGGATATGGAGTCCTCTCCTACATTAACAACGGAATTTTTAAGCTTTACAGCTTTTATGTTGATCAGTTTTATTGATATATAGTTATGAATAATAAAACACCAGCTCATAATGTTCTAACAACATGTATCAGTGATTCTTACAAACAGCCACATCCATTGTTGGTTCTCAAGTGTCTCTGAAGTGTAATAGCTACTTTCCTTTCATTGAAAAGAGATTCTAAAGCTTTAAAAGGGTCAACAAGCAATACTGCTATTACTGTATATTCTGCCAAACCACAATAGCTTTTGTTCATGACAATCAGAAATCATTTGAAAATAAATTATTACTTTCATGTCTTCTTATCATTGATGTATTAAATGAGGATTTGCAGCCAACACGGGATTTTTCTGCCGTTACAATCGTACATAAAAAGAAAAAAAGGAAGAAAAACCCAAAAAGTTCCATTAGTGATCCCTAGTTTCTTTTTCTTTCCATTTAAGGCACACTTTCAGTGTTGTGTGAAAAAACACGCCTGGCAGTAAATAAGTACTTTTCCCAATAATATCAGCAACAACATAAATCATGCCTGTAACTTCAGCCAACACAGACAAGTAACTGTCTCTCCATCTCTAAGACAGGGCAGTCACCAAATCTTGGGGCAAATTTCATAGTTTAGGATCGAGCTTTCAATCATTCTAGAGGAAACTCTGAATTTTTCCAGCTGTTTAAGACTATATTGAGAATCTGACTAATGGATTAGTAGCCATTACAAGTTTATTTGTGGACTTCACAGGTGACTGACTTATGCAACGTACAGTATGAGCAGCACAGCGGTAGGCCGCTTAAACACTGGTGATGAAAAGATGGAGATTATCATACTAATGATTGTTATCTAATTATTGAAAGCAAAAGGAATTAAGACATATCTGACTGCTTGTTTATTTATTTACTTATTTTCTTAAAAGAAAAAAAGTAGCTCTGTGCAGTAAAATAGTCATTTGAGTCTGGAATACACTTTGATGCACCTTGAGATGTACTGAATTTTTCACACGTGGCTTACAATTGAATCGGATCTTTAGGAAATTCCCTCAAAACTGACCCATCTACTTTTGAGGCAAGAAAGGTAAACGTACAGAGCTCTTGTCAAAAAATTGAGAATATCCAGAGCAATTCAGAAGCCACTCACTCAGCAACACCTCTAGGGCCACACTCTTATCTGCCCTCCAGTGGGAGGCCCAATATAACTGCAGCAGATGAGCGTCTGTCTTTGTGTCTAGTCTGTATGACAGATGCTTAACTGTGACTCAACTGACAGCTGAAGTTAATGACACATGTCTAACTGCGATGTCTGCATCAGAGACGGCTCCAGGTAGGAGACTGCTGTGGCAAGAGGTTTTGTTTTTTTGTTTTTTTTTAGGTATCAAAACAATAAGATGACACCAAAGTTACATTTACTTTGCATTGCGTTTATTTAACAGATGCTAAATGGTTTAGATCATCATTTCTGTGTTCATCATCAGAAAAAGAAAGCATGATTCCTTTCCTGCTGTGAAGCACAGGGAGGATTAGTGATAGACTGGGGGTTATTTTCCTGCGACAAAGTGGATAATCACCCTGCCTATCAATGTCATGCTGTACTTTCAGAAACTTGTTTGATAGATCCCAACTTTGTCATGCAGCAAGACAACACCCTCAAGCACACCTCTAGGCTGTGCGAAAAACTACTCGGAGAAGAAAGAGAACAATGGTGAGTTATCAGTAGTGTCGTGGCCACCTCAGTCACCCAAGAGGATGGGATCAAAAAAAAGGGACAAACCATACAAGCAATAAAGATCACAGCATCACAAAGGAGAGTTTAACTGCCATAAATACTGTATTATTTATGTCATTGTTAATCATTTTTGGTTATTTCTATTATTGATTTATTTATTGATTTGATTTATTTATTTGGATATTGATTTGTAATGCCATTAGGTGGGAACTGTGGAACTTGTGAAACTCTGCCAGGAGACAATTCCTTTGTGACAACGCAACAGCGTCTCGTTTATTCCAACCCTCACGAGGCGTAGCCTGTGGGAAAAAGCACAAAACAGGAAACCCTGTATTTAAAGGAGCAGTTCTCAGTGCCAGATAACAGCACGTAATGGGAACTAGGTCTGATCAGCAATATAACTGTCCGTGGTGAATTATGATTGCCCATATTGTCCACTACAGAACCAAAGTAACATTCCCCATTTGCACATCGACCTTTTTTGTAGTGCTCACCTGCTCTCTTGAAGCACGAGGCAGAGGTTTTGCCATAAAGATAATGTGTGTCAAATATGAAGAAAATTTTGTTTTTTTGGGGGGGAAGTACTTCATTCTCTCTCGGTTAAGTGCAACCAGCGAGGTATGTTCACCTACGTGTTTTATTATGTCCGTTTCTTTCTGCAATTTGTTATGCTAAATCATATGCTATATGTATTTCTGTATGTCGACAGTTCAACGATGGATTTCTTTATGCCTGCTAAGGTGTAATTGAATAAATTCATCAATGAGCAAGAACTATGGGCGTGGTATTTATCCCGGAGGGAAGGACAGAGAGATCATAACAAGTTATTTTGAAAAACTTAATGCCATGATGGGCCGATTTTTCAAAGTTGGAATCTAAACCAAATAAAATATTACTTTAAATGAACGTCATTTCCTCAGAGCTAGTGGAAGCATTTTATGACAACAGTATTTACTGCCGAAACATGTAAAGTTTTGGAGCACATCTACTTTTGGATGGTGGAGTAATCAAATTATTCATGAAGGTTGTGCAAGTCAAAAAAATTCAGTCCAAATCTGCCAAGTCTCCAGCTAACAGCCTGCAAACTGAACATGATGCACTCAGAAACGTTGGTCCAACTCAGCTCTTCTCCTTCACTCCCACATACTCACCTGATCCCCTCGCACTGCCAGCTCTCTGCATGGCACCAACTACAGCTAAGGTAAATGCAACACAGTCATGTGAATGTGGTAACTGCTGGTGACTTCAGGGCTGACAGAGAGTCCCTCAGGCCCAGTTCTGCCCTTGTGCACCGCAGCCACTCAACTTCCAGTTAATTACCTGGCCTCGCAAGCTAATTTCCTCTCAGCTCAGTGGGCTGTTCCCCACTGGCACGGCGTAAGAGTACAAAGGCTGTCCTCCAATCCAGTGGGTTTGCGTGTCTCGTGCATGACTGGGGCTACTGTGGAACATTTGTCACATACCTCTGGGGTTTCAGCTGGAGCGATGCTAGCACATGCCAAGCAGCCTCCTTCATAACTCAAATAGCTACTTTGGGAGCTGCTGATGAGGAGATTTGTTTACCAGGGATCCTGGAAATGTTCAACATTTTCACTAAATGTGATGAGTTATTTTACACGCTGCATTGCATCTGTGAATGTTAACTATATCCGCAGTACATAATCATCCATTTGCTCTTACACCTGTTACCCTCCGTTTACTACTGACATTATTGCTAATCATGAGCCTTTAGCTGAATATATAAGGCCTGGCAAAAAGAAAATAGTTAAAACTGCTTGAGTAGGATTCCAAAAAGAGGCAATGTAGGGCTGTGTGCTCTACTCAGGGGGAGCCATCTTTGGGAGAAGAAGCTGACAGCGGCTTGATTAAAAATGACAATGATATGCACCAGGGGTAGATAAACAAAATGCTTAATCATGCACTCCTCAGTTAACGACAGCTTTGATGGTGTATGGGCAAAGGTGTTTGGGATAATTGGTCTCAGATGTGATTATAAATTCAAATGCCATGATAACACTTAAATGCAGCATTTTCCCCTTTGTGGGATTACGATTGAGACGTTGAACTTGAGAATTACACGTCTCTGATGGCCTCATACTCAAGGTACCGCTAGAATGTTGAACCGAATACTTTTCATGGGCTCAAATTCTAATGATAAAACACCAGTGTAGTGTTATTTGACATATACATTAGGACATATGAAGTGTTTGTCCAAACAGGTCAGTACATTCAGCATCATGCCACATAAGTAAGTTTGTGAAGTCATGAGAGGTTAAGCTGGAATGGGAGCAAGTCCGATAATAATACTGAGCACCAGCCTAATGCTCCACTAAATCCTTTGAAGCCTAGCAGCTGTGACAAACATTCGAGTTTCCTCGTGTTGCTTAGGGTGTGAGACTTCCGAGTATGTCAAGGAATCTCTCCATCCATCGCCTTGGCAGACAAGTGTGGAAGAAGAGGACAGAGTGGAGTCAGAGGAAGAAAAGAAGATCCGTTACAGGGAGGAAGACAGAAAAGGCGAGAGACGAAGAGAGGAAGAAAACAGCCAGTAATCCACTCAAATACTTCCTCAACCCTCTTTCCTCGGATCAGCCTGGCAAACAGCACATCCTCCAACTTCCTCCAAAAGAGCGCTTTGTAATCACAGCTCTGTCTCTGTCCAACAGCTGGCTGTTCACAGTGGCAGCCAATTAGGATGAAAGGAAAGGAAGACAGAAAAGAGTGAAAGGAAAAAGAGAAAGAGATAGCCAGGCCCTCTCAGTGTCACTGGAGAGGGAAAACATCATCTGAAGCCACAGCTTTTGTGATGATTTCCTGCTGCACTGACAGGCCACAACACTTCCAAACAACAGCCAGAGGAGCTGGAGAATCTGAGCTGATGCTACATTTATAAATATCAACAGATTCGATGAGAACAGGGAGGCGATGTTTGCTAATTCAATCTAATCCTTTATGTATAGGGAAAGGGGAACGATGCTCTCAGAATTTATGGATTCTTTTGGGATCACAAGTAAAACAAAAAGTGTAAAACAAGACATGGATATGTAAAAATTGTGTGGATGGTCTTGTTAACTATAAGAACAGACATGTTTAACTGACTGTTCCTGGCCATCTACAACTTTACACGGCAGCCCCCCTCAAGCACAAAAACATAAACACCAAATTGAAAAGAATCAATTTAACTGTTCATCTTTTCAAAAAACTGAAACAGTTTTTTTTTTTTTACAACCCATCCATTTTCTATATCCACTTAATCTGAGTCAGTCCCACAGGGTTGCTGGAGCCCATCCCAGCTACTGCCAGGCGATAAGCAGGGTACAGCCCGATTGGTCACTAGTCCATTTGTTTCACAGATATTGCATTTGTGAAACAATGGTAAGTTCTAAACCTTAAAATAAAAAATAAGGCATATTAATTAGAACTCTACAGCCATTTCTTCATCCTAGAGTCCAAACTGTTCAATGGTAGGCATTTAGCCCAACAGAGTCCCCGTCACTGGGCTTACAGACAACTTGGAACTGAAAAACTACTAATCCTCTACTTCTAAGTCAGTCTCATGACTCTAAATGGGAGACTCCAGCCAAGTTGAGTCAACCCAGCTGCACCCAGAGGAGGTTTCTCTGATGTCACTGAATGTCAGCATCCACAGAAGTGAACTTTACGCTGTATTTGTATATGACAGAGGCTATCAGACGTTTATGAGAGATTGGGGGTTGGTGTGGCTAATGTTCTGACTGAACTGATACAATAACGTGACACCCTGTTACAGCTGACATTTATCCAATTAAGCTCTGCTGTTGTCAGTTTGTCAGGCAGGGGAAAACTTTTTTTATTACCAAATGTTTAGTTTTAGTCACATTTGACAAATACTTTGAGATGAGAATTCAGAAAGACCAACTTTTAGATTCCTGACAAATCTTAGTGCTAGATGTTCTTTCTTTTTTTACAGTAGGAAGCTAATCTCTCAGTCTCTCTTTTTTGTTCTTTTTGGGGGATGATTCCTGGTGGAGCTAAAGAGCACAACCCTGTCATCAGTGGTGGAGCTAGACTTGTATAAGGGAGTCATTTTCTAAGAAAGGAAATGATTGTGTTCCTCTCCCTAACACAAGCTCTCACATCCACTGCTGTGGTCACATTAAAGAGATCTAAGAAATAAAACACCTTTACATTAATTATCTGGATCACCAAGTGGAAATAATTCCAACAAGTTAAAAACCATAGAAAGGCAAAGTACTTGTTTTGGAGTGCAGTATGTGACGCATGATGTGGTAGTAGGGGGTGGGGTCTGTCACGGCCTGATGTGGGTCCTTACAAAAAAGTCAGAAATATCTCCCATTCACTTTATGCTTATATTTTCCTATACACATTAAATCAGGTTACAGGCTACATTTATCCATATTTTCCGACTGTAGCTTATTTTAAAGTCAATTACCACCCTTGCTAGTCTTCTGTTTGGATTAAATTGGATGTCGTTCTAGCTTTGACAGCATTAAGTAACTTGGATACTGAGGTACTTGTTTTATAGTTTATTTCCACTCCAGAGTAAAAATCTTGCCTAACTGAGTTTAAGTGTAGTCCCTAAATGCACTCACTAAAAAACTAAATATGATATGGTTTCCCCACATTATCTGAAAACAAATCTAGTGCTACCATATAACTAGATTAGCACCGTTTTGTAGCTTCAGGCTAACATCAGATTAATAGCTTTACATGACATTAGTAGTGGTACTTGCACAGGGACAAAATCTCTTCTTTAAAATGTGCAACAAAATGTCAATATTCTTAAAGGATGACATCATCTTAAAATTGACTTCAAACTGGTGTAGTGACACTGGTGTTCCAAGCTTGTCTGGAAAGATGTTTCTCCTCTAATGACCTGTCAATCACCTGAAGTGGAACCTGGGAAGTCTAATCAGATTTCAGAGATGGCCACCCTGGCCACCCTTAGCTTCGCCCCTGCTTGTCGTGGGCTCCATACAGCTCCTTTATCTGAATCAGAGTTTACCCGGTGACAATCTACATTAAAGCATCATAAAATGGATTCACTACACCACTTCCAAAGAATTGGTTTTCAACCCATTCAGAGAATTAACATTATTTAGCTAACATGCTAGTTTGGCTAGGTGTCATTTTGGGTGCTTAAATCAGTGATCCTTTGCTGGCATGTCAAGTTTTTTTTCCAACCTCTGAGGAAAGTCCCAAATGTTTAGAGTTTCAGCCGTTGTCGCTGTAAATTGAATCCACCACTTAAAGTAAACGCTTTGCATCTACATGTGTGTACTCTGTGTACACTCATCGCTGGCGCCACAAGGGCAAAAATCATCACACAGTCTAGTATCTGTCTTTTCCCACGCGGCCTATTTTTTCTCCTTCCGATCATCTGAGCAGCTTAAGCTAATATGCAGAACTTGTGATTGCTAAAGCAGAAAACATGATTAAGTCGCTCCTCTTTCTTGAAAAAGACTCTCAGTGAAGAGATGCTATATCCTTAGCAGATTTTGGCCCTTCAGTCTGGGTCAGGAGACTACAGGGCTCATGGCTGATTAGAGGGAATTTATTACATAGAAAGACGGATACTTGAAAAATCAGCCAGCACTGAAGTTTAGGTGCCATAGTTTATATAGCTCACTATCACAAACAAAGTTTAAACTGGCTTTACAGTCCTAACACTTTACATGGGCAAGATGGTATTTTTGTCCTTTGGGAGATTAAAATCCAGAAGTACCATGCAGTTATTTCATCTGTGGATGTTTTAGATAGATTGCTCAATAAATGTTTTAGAAGCAAGATTTTTGCAAACAGCCCTGGCCAAGGGGAGAACAGATTACTTGCTTTTAAAAAATGAAAATCAGAGCTCTGGCATTTGTATTAACAATGGCTTCGACACTCTAATTGCCCTTCTAGTCAGGATCATTGATAAAAAGAATATATTCACCATGATGTTTCTACAAAGCAAAACTAGGCATACTCTCTGTCATTGTGGTGTAATTCCTTAATCCTGCCTGCAAAAATGACAGAATGTGTGAGATAAGCTTCACAAAAGATGCTAAAGCAGATTGCATGAAAAGGCTGCAGAGGTCAAAGTGTTGTTTTGCTTTCCTTCTGGATTTCTATCAGGAATTTAAACAGCCTGAGCATTTGCACTTCTGAGTGGCAGGTTAACAGAAAACATTCATTTGTCAAAAAATAAACCCACACTTTTATAGTGTCCCTGGATGGGACACTTAGCACATACCCAATCTCACACACACCCACATACACAAATATATAAAAAATGAAATAATACTGTGCAAAGGGCTTAGAGGATTATCCAAGCGAGTGGAGTGTACGACATCGTAACAGGAATTTAATTCCCTCTTCTTCCAAAAATGGACAAGGCTGTAAGGTTAAGTCAATGGATGTCACACACAGACATGAACACAAATCTGCTCTCTATACTTTTCCAATCTGACAAACGACGATCTATAATCAACTTTTTTCCACCTTATTTTCTTTATTTCCTTCATAAGTTGCTCAGTATTTAGTTAAAGTAACTTTCAGTGTATATAAATCCATCAGTAACTGATAGATGATATGTTTATGTGAAATTCAGAAGCTGAGAAGAATTCAAAGTAAAATCTCCAACCTCAAGCTATGTGATGATTAAACATCATGTTGTGACACTTAATGTTAAAAACCTGTGTCAGGTCAGTGGAATCCTGGAGACCCCTGTAGGGACATGCTCATGATAGAGAAAAGCAGCCATTCTGACAGATAACAAGCTATCCAAACATGACTCCATAGCAACATATACAGTACATAAGGCTAAATGAAGTTTTTATGGCCCTGGTTAAAGGCTATTTGGTGCATCAGTTTGCAACAGTTATGCCGCAGTTGGCAAACAACCAAGCCCAGGGGCCAGTGAGTGCCCTGTGCACTCACAACATTTTCCAGTTAAGGATTTGTGAGGCATTAATGTGGTGTGGCTTTTGCCGACATCATATGGGTTTCAGTTTACATCAAGATTGAGCTCTCTTATAGCCACAGGGTGCACAGAGAACTAAAATAGAAACAGAATGACCATCTAAATCAAAGTTGTGGTTGTCTTTAAAATAATCTGGTGCAATCCAAAGAGATTAAAAATGGCTAAAGAGAGTATGTTTACTACTAGACTGTCATTTCTGAGGCTGCAATGATTGTACTGTTTTCTTTTTTTTTTATGTTTTGGTTAGAATTAGGGGAATCTCCCTAGAGGGACTTTAAATGTGCTTTTTCTGCATCGTGCATAGGAGCAATGCCACAAATATTGAGTCACAAATGAAAAAAGAATTAGAATGAGACTGTATGTAAATAGTGTCCCTTCACAATTCTGACCAATCACATCAGGAAATAGGACTGTCAAATCATCCATGTTAGCCGCAGTGAAAAGAAACAAAGATCAGAAGTTTATGTCAGAAATGTGCTGCTTTCAGATACCATCCAACAATAATGTCAGCAAGGAAAAACCCTTTAATATCCATGATTTTTCAGATAAGGTCAAAATATCACATTTTCATGATGGGACTCTGATATATCTCTGAAGACTTTTCCACACATGCACTGCAATTTTCAGAAGGGGCTGCACATCGAAAGGCAAATGTCTGCATTGCATCTATATGCGGTGCTGTATCTTTTTGTCCTGGTATTCAGTCATGCAGTTTTTGTCCAAACTCTGTTGGGTATATGCTCATATCCTTCTATTTTTTTTACTTTCTTCTAAGCTGATAATAATGATTGCACCACCTTTCTGGGGGTGCTTTCTCTGACTGCACAGCTCCAGAATAAGCAGTGCCTGTGACTTCTAAATGAAGCTTCCTGTGTAACTTATGTGTTAAATGTGTTATTTACAGTCATTCTAAACTAGCAAAATCCACTCTGTATCAGTTATTATATCCTCTGTAATTTCTATCAATACAACTGGTAAATAAATTATTCATCGTTTGATAACAAAAGCACTTGAAATCCTTCCTGCACAGTCAATGTTCGGTGGACTTTGCGATGTGCAGATTGTTTGTATTTCTATTATAATTTCAGTCTCATATTGCAAAGTCAGGCTGATATTTCACCTTGAAGAATTTGTCCTTTAGCATCTGAGAGCTCCGTCCCACTCAGCACTTTTTCCCCTGGACTCCAGAAATCATTATCAGCCACTGCTGGGTATTAAAACAGCAGCCAAGTTGGTTCTTTGATTTTTCTGCCTCCTCTCTGACGTCCATAACTCCCACTGATCTCCCTGAGAAGGACGCGGCTAGAGCAAAGATTTGGGGTAAATCATTGTCTGATTAGCGCATGTGTCCTTGTGCTGTTAGATCTGCAATAAAGGTCCACAAATCGGTGCATGGGTCATTTGTGCTGAGTCTTTTTCCCCTGAAATTTATGTGCCTGAAGCTTATATTTTCTCTATTATCTCTTGAGCCAACCAACATTTCTCTTGAGAAGCTAAAAAAACAAGAAGAATCAATAGTACTGTAAATTTTGCAGAAGTCAGAATGAGGAGAAGTATTAACTTTTTCAATCAAATACGCGTTTCCCAGTCCCATGCTGCCGAGCAAATCTCTTAAGAAGTGTTAGTTTTTAGAGAGGGAGAAACTATTTTTATCCTTTGAAATGACAAGTTTAGGCTTTTTCTATGTTGCGAATATGGATATGTGTAAAGGATGCTGCACAGCACAGTTACCTGCATAAAAAAGTTTACATTCAAAGCTACATTTTCGTCATTTGTTGACTGAAAGGCAAAAAAAAAAAAAAAAAAAAAACACAACATGCACTCACCCTTCATGCCATTATAGATGCTCCGATGATGTGGTGACAGCTCATCCCCAGCTGGCCTCCTCTGCCCCTCTCTCATGGGGCTCCCAAACTTCACGTGGTCTGGGCTCATGCTGTACTGGTGCTTATGAGTTTCAGGGCTGCCACCCTGGACCATGCAGCCCTTTTCATGGTGCTCGCTGGTCCCAAAATGTGCATGCCGGGCCTCAGGGCTCCCACAGCCTGTACCGCTAATGCTGCTCCTCTGGTGCCTCTGATAGAGCTCGCCACTGCCTCCCTGGCCCAGGTAGTGCTGCCTCTGGCCGAGGAGGAGATCAGAGCTGTGGTGCTTGGGGTGCTGCTCTGGACTACTTCGGCTTATGTTCCTTCCATATTTTTCTGGGCTCAGGCCCCGCATGACCCTACTGTGGTCGGGAACAGAAATGGAGCCGCATCGGGGCCGGCAGAGCTGAGGCAGCGTGTAGGGGTACTCCAGGCTTGTGCTTCGGTGGCGGCCAGCCGGGTGCTCAGGACTGGACACCTCCCTGTCTCCTCCACTTCCTCCTCCTAGTCCGCTGATGCTGCTGCACCTGGGCTTGTGGAGAAGTTCAGGGCTGCCTTTCCCCCCACTACTCCCAACACCGCCCACTCCCACAGTGAGGTGAGCCTGCTTATGGTGAGGGTGATCGGAGCTGTCTGCACTCCCTGCGCTAGAGGTGCTGCTCCCGTCCCCCACGTCTCTCATAAGCAGCCCCTGACCCGGCACCAGCAGCAAACTATTCTGACTATCTATGGAGTTGCGGCACCCTCCCGTCCCTATACCCCCTCCACCGCCACTTCCCCCCACCCCACCTCCTCCAACCACCCCACCCTTCTCTTCATCCAACAGCAGGCAGAGCTCCTTCAGCTCCAGGTTCTCCCGGATCACTTCTTCTTGTCGAAGTTCCAGCTCCTTCAGCTTCTGGAGGTAGAGGGTCACCTCTTTGCGCATGATGCTGGCGCTGTAACGCCCGAGACGCTGCCACTCCCTGGACACACGCTTTCCTTTCTGACGATCGTCGTCTAAGAAGCAGCACAGGTCCCTCAGTTCACGATTGTCTTCTTGCAGCTTCTGGTTGATATCCTGAAGAGGAAAGGGGGGAAAAACAGGAAGACAAACAATGAGCCAAACAGTCAAACAATGAGCCAAACAGTCCATTTATGCAATTTCCCCTCGGGGATCAATAAAGTATAATTCATTCATTCATTCAAGCCCATGAAACCTCATAAAACAGCAGCAATTTGCTTTTGAATTATTACCAACTAAAACATTTTCTTCTATTCATTTGGAAACCAAACAAAGTTTTGCAGCCATGGTCCAATTTGGATCTGTTTGACTGCTCTTTCAGATACCACTCAAATGCTCTATGCAATCATAATAAAATGAAATCCTAATCCTCTCTGTCTTTCCCATAAAAGAGCAGAGTCACTGTATCCAATGTCAAATACGTAACGCAGATTAGAATCCTCTGAGTGATGGAGAAGCCAGGACAGAAATGAGGCAAGATTATGAAACACAAATGACACACCCTGAACATTTTATACACACACACAAAAAAACATTAAACACCCCTTCTTCACCTGTAAAAGGCTTCCCTCATTCTTTCTGTAACATTTTAACTCCCCCTGCCTTCCCTCTCCCGCTCCCTTTCCCTGTCAACCCCTCTGGCTCTTTCCTGTGTAATTAGGCCGCTTGAATGGGTGGAGGTGATAAGGTCATTGAGAGAGGTAAATGATGCCTATGTGGTGTTGAGGCTACCTCGGGCAGGGTCTCAACTTTAACTGTAAACACTGTCGAAAGTGTGCCGTATTACCCTTATTAGAGAAGGCAGTGGGTAAAGGTTACTGATAGTGAGCAAGGCTGAATGCAACTTCAAAGCAAATGCTCCATTTTTCTACAGGCTAATAGTATTTCAGCAGGCTGTAGATTTTTGTGGAGGAATTTTTTAAGAATGTGAGGCATGTGCAGACAGAGGGAGATCTAGATGCCAGATTTAAGCTCTGTGAACAGGGGTTTGCAGAGGGATATTCCCTCCTCTTTTGTACTGGAGGCTAAAATTCTTCCTCATTAAGCTTATTGAGACTAGATTTGTTTCACTAAGTGGAAAGGGCACAAATTGTCATTGATTTAACTCACAAGCTGAAACTACCCGTCTCTTGTTATTTCCAAAAGCCTTATTACCCCCAAACTAAAGTTGAAATGTCGACTCTAAGGTAAGGTATTTACACCCACACCACATAACCTAGGCCTTCACAATGCCTGCTGAACTTAATCTTATCTGACAATGTGGTTGCAGTGGGGCTCTCTATACAGCAGAGCATCCCTTCTATTTTGCGCGTTCTCAGGTGCGCTCCAAACCTATGATCTCATCTTTTACCGATGCGCGTCCCCTCACCTTCAGCCCCCTGATCTCGTTTAAGTGCAGCTGGAGGCTGCGATTGACCTCTCGGATGAGATTCCCGTGGTCCAGAATCACGCTCATCTTGTCGGCCTCAGACCGCCTCAGCCGGCGCACCAGCTCCTCCTTGGTCCACTTGAGCAGTTCCTCGTCTGTCAGACCGGAGATGTCCTCGGCTGGACTTTCAGTCTTCGCTATCGACAGCTGGAGCTGGGGCTGGGGCGGCGGAGTCGCCTTCTCCATTGGCACGGCTCCTCCGGCACCGACAAAAGGGCAGAAAAGACTTGGAGGTTCGTTAACAACCTCTGCTCGCATCCGCTCCCCGGTCGACTTAGGGGGTGGAAAACGGTTACCGATTGGAAATCAGGGGCATAGTTTGGCCTCTCTGTTGCTCCCCACTCTTCCACTCTCTTCTAGAGCAACAGCTGACGATGCCGGCGGATGAAGATGCTGTGTTCTTTATCACTGCATCATCCTCACGGCCGAGAAGGACTCTGTGCAGTGCGAGTTGCAGTCTGGATCTATATTGTCCAAATTGAGGCCGGAATGTGGCAGAAAAAAGTAAAAGAAAAAAAAAGATAGTGGGAACACACCTGCCGCTTCTCCGCTGCGAGAGAGGAGAGTCCGCTGTGCACAGCAGAATCACGTCGAGAGGAAACGGCTCCACTCTGCCTTTCTCTCGCTCTCTCTCTCTCTCTCTCTCTCTCCAGGGGTTTGCCCCTCACCAAAAATACAGCTCGGTTGCAGCGCCATCTAATGACCCATTTCATTCCAAGCAAGAGGTCTAAGATACAGGACTTTATGGAGAGAAAATAGACTCAATATCATTGTGTGTGCGTAAAACCAGGTTGGAAACTGATGAGTGCCAAAGATATTTTTATTAGGGAAAAAAACAGAAAATAGATTTTTTTATGGCTAATACTGTAGAGGGGATGTCAAAGGAGCCTTAAAGAAGTCTTTTATTAAGCTGAATCCCTTTAAAGTGGAAAAATAAAGTACCCTGCTGTCCTTTCAGGTCTCCCTAAAAAGTTAGTCCCAAATGCTGCTAATGGAGTCCTGACTAAGAGCAGGAAAGTAGATCATGTAACCCCAGTCTTCAGATTTTTACACTGACTTCCTGTTGGTCAAAGAATTGACTTCAAAATCCTGCTGTTAGTTTACAAAGCACTGAATGGTTTAGGGTTCAGGGTTTTCTGGTCTACTTTCTGTTCTCAGAGTCAGAACTAAACACGGAGAGGCAGCATTCAGTTTTTATGCTCCTCACGTTTGGAACAAACTCCCAGAAACCTGCAGGTCTGCTGAAACTCAGCTGCTTTAAATCAAGATTAAAAACTTTTGTATTTGCCCCCTTTTACCAAAACAACCGTCTTTTATTTCTCGAATTTTGTCTTAGCTGTTTCTGTCTTTATTTAATTTCTTTTATTTTTTTCTAAAGTTTATTTTTTAATGTTTCCTCTGCACCCTGTTGTGTTGCTTTTAATAT
The DNA here is from genome assembly GCA_037177055.1 of Atherinosoma microstoma. Lineage (NCBI taxonomy): Eukaryota > Metazoa > Chordata > Actinopteri > Atheriniformes > Atherinidae > Atherinosoma > Atherinosoma microstoma. Next base: position 28,370,560 of record JBBBVU010000004.1, read on the forward strand.
CTTGTGTAAAGCACTTTAAATTCATCCAGCCATCCATCCATTTTCTGTACTGCTTAATCCAATTAAGGGTTGCAGGTGAGCTGGAGCCTATCCCAGCATTCATCAGGTGAGAGGCAGGGTTCACCCTGGACAGGTCGCCAGTCCATCACAGGGCCAATACAGAGAGACAGACAACAATTCATGCACGCACGCACTCACTCACTCCTGGGGAGAATTTAGGGTGACCAATTAACAGGGAGCTACAGTACCCCCTCTGGCTCAAACTCTGCCTGGGGCTCGAACTTGCTGTGAGGCTGC
>JBBBVU010000004.1:28370956-28382194 GCA_037177055.1 Atherinosoma microstoma
TGCATTTACATAGTTTTTATCTGAATTTGTACTGTTTCCTTTTAAGCTTGAATTTTAAACTTGATCATGTTTTTAATTTGTTGTCCTTTCTTAATCATGATTTTACATTATCATTATCATTTATTTTCTTCTTTTCTGTTTTAATGTACTTTTCTGCAGTGTAAAGCAGCTTGCATTGTCCTGTACATGAAATATGCTCTATAAATAAATTTGACTTGACTTGCCTTTTATTTGTTGGAATGTTTTTCTTCACTTCTCTGGTGATGGTTGGTAAGTTGTTTTGTTTTGTTTTTTTGTCTTTTATTTGTTTTGGATTTTTCATATCTGATGTTGTGTCGTTTTGTATCATATTTAATTATTTTTTATGTATATATGTAATTAAATATTCAATGCATTTATGCATTTCATTGTGGCACATTTCTCCCTCCATAGAGAGAACTATTTGTCAAATTTACATCGTTATGAATAAGTCATTAAGATCCCTAAAGGAAAATCAAACTAAATCCATTCTGTTTTACAATAGACAATAACTTAAAACAAGAAAGGGAAGGGGGAAAAAAGGGAGAGGAAAGTTCCCCTCCAAAATGCGTGCTGTACAGACAAAATGGTATGGGAAGAAATATTAAACTTTCATATCTGCTGCTTACATTCAGAGCCTTGTAGTCCATTTAAGCTAGGCCGATTTCAGTTTCCAGCAATATTATTTTGAAAAACGTCCCTGTAAACAGTGGATAGATAAGTGATAAGGCAGCAAGTAAACAGTTAGAAGGAAAAAGAAAAGGTCGCACAAGCTATCATACTGTAGAAGAAAATATCTCGTCTTCCCACCAATGACGGTACAGTTGCAGTCGAAATATCATAAACTACATTTCCCAGAGTTTCCCACTTCCGCTGCGGAGGACGCTTTACGTTGAATTAGCGTCATAGGGAGAAAAAAAACAACCAATAGGAAACGCCTGAACTCAGAGTAACACGTCACTCTTGTAAAGTGCAGAAGCCGGCTGACAGGGAGCGATCCCCTCACAGACTCCTTTCTATCCTCTACGTCCGTCTGTTTTTTACTTCCAAATGCTGTAATTTGTCTTCAAATCAACAGTCTATTTAGTTCCTGTCTAGACCTGAAGCCTACTTGACATAAAAGGTAAGAGCCCGGTTTGATTTTAGTCGAAAGTTGGTCGTCCGTTTTTCAGCTTCCATTTAAGACGGGACAGGAAGTGGATTAATGCTACATTCCGTTAGCTAACCCTGCCAGCTGTACATATGTCTTCGGAGCAAAGTGGCGTTAGCCTTTAGATTTCTAACTACTTAGAGAGCGTTTCCCCACCATCCCAGACTATTGAAAGTATCGTTTTCTGTTCGATTATTTTAGCTTTTAAAACCGCAGCTGTTGTCTAACCGTATTGGACGTAAGCACACGGCGTGTAAATAACCAATTTTGAACATACATTTTGTTCACGAGCTTCCCTGGTGGCTTTATCTGTGAGGATTTCTGGCTTGTAGATTCATTGTATCATTACTTAACCGTATCCACGTTAATTCTGATATGCGATGGTGCCTCATCAAAAGGAGGACCACAGTTTTCTCCCGTACTTTCCCCAATTTTAAAGGGAAAGCTTGTTTGTATGCTATGTCGAAAGATTGTTATTTCTCGTTTTTTTATTTATTCGTTGTCTTAAGAAATCCACATACACAACTCTAAAGTCTAACGATCAAGTTCAGTATAAGAGCTCAATCAATTCGTTAAGGCATTAAATAGCATACGAAATAACACTCACAATAAAACACAAAATATATATATTTCAAGACACGATTGATAGTTCATATACAGAAGAAAGAAGTATTAAAGTGTAAACTCTGAGAATTAGATATCTGTCTTTTCATCTTTGTCATTGTATTGGTTTCTGTTGAAGTGTGAATTGTTGATCTGACTGAACAAGTGACTTTAAGATGTCATTATGGCTCTAGGATGTTGACGTGCACTGCAGCATTTCACAGGCAACACAGGCAATTGAAGGACGGAAATCCAATTGTTTAGATAATATAAGAGGAATATAATCACAAAACTGCATCCTTACCTGATACACAGTTGATTCACTGTCCTGCTGCTACTTTGTTTTTTATGCTGCTGCTGAGTCATCACAATTTCCCTTAGGGGATCAATAAAAGTATCTAACTGTCTATCTATCTATCTGAACAAGTTTTATACTGAGAATTTGATCTTCTGCTGACTTTTTATTAACTATTTGCAGGTTTTTGTAATTCTTTTTGAAATGTAGGTTAAATTATTTGTGTAATCTGGCAACATTGAAGAAAGAGAAAATATACACATGCTATAGCAGATTGTGGAGTGATGTTTTTCAAAGGGCGTCGCACATGTTTCATTCACAAATGCTGACAAAAGCAGAGCCTAGATAAATAGTACCAAAGTCTCAAACACACCTACTCCATTTATTTTGGGATTTCTTTGTGCTGCTACCGTCGTCATCACAACATGCAGATCAGGTTTCCTGATGACATTTTGTGCGTCACGCTTTCGAAGATGTGCGTCTTTTTTTAGCATAGAAGAGAAAGGATAATCTATATAAAGAGAGGATGTTCACCGTAAGAGAGACCAGTTAGACTGAAGAGACAGAAAAACGTGAGGAGCAGCCCAGTTTGGACTAGCACTGCCACAGCGATCATATCTTGTTCTGTTCGACTGACTGACATTGTGGTGAATTGGTCTCTTTTTTTGTTGTTGGTGGGTATAGCTCGGCGATGTCAACCTACCAGGAGTTCATCCAACAGAACGAGGATAGAGATGGGGTGAGATTCAGCTGGAATCTCTGGCCATCAAGCCGTCTGGAGGCCACCAGACTAGTGGTCCCCGTCTCCTGCCTCTTTACACCTCTCAAGGAGAGGCCCAACCTGCCGCCGGTCCAGTATGAACCAGTTCTGTGCAGCCGGGCCAACTGTAAGGCAGTTCTCAACCCACTATGGTAAGTTTATCACAACAACATAGCCCAGGCCTGCATGTGCTTTGGGTTAATTTATTCCTATTGGTTAGTTTTTTGACTGATTATTAAAGGTTACTATCCCTATTTACATATTGGTTGTGGGTTATCATTTATAGCCACATCCACACAGGAGCTTGGCATGTCTTTTCTCTTTATAGAGAGAGTTCAATATGTTTTGATATTTCCAAATGTTATAAGCATAGACATTAGTGGTACATTACAACTGCAAACATGCCTAAGATAATTCCGCGTCATAAACAGTTATATACAGTATCTAAAATGACTTACAACCTCCCTCTTTTTCCCCTTCCCGTTACAGTCAGGTGGACTTCAGAGCCAAAATATGGGCATGCAACTTCTGCTTCCAGAGAAACCCCGTGAGTACAAATCAACTTTTTCTTTCATGCCATTTGCTTTCAAATCTTGTACAAGTCTTCATGTCTTAATGTGGACTGACTGGTTAATCGGGATCTTTATGTGTCTTTGTGTTTGTGCAGTTCCCTCCGTCTTACGCAGGCATATCCGAGGTGAACCAGCCAGCTGAACTGATGCCGCAGTTTTCTACTATTGAGTACATAGTACAGGTAAATACCAAATTCGTGCCTGCTCTCTGACCTTAGCCATGAACATGAAGTACTAAAGACATACAGTGCAAAAGAAAATCTTAACAATTTTAATTGGTAATATTCAGGTGGAAAGTTCTTTTTTGTTGTTCAATCTCAGAACTAAGCAAAGAGTTACAACAGTTACAACATATGTTCGTGGAAAGATCATTTTTAAGTCCCCTCAGAAATCTATTTAAGAATAAAGTAGGGTTTATATTTATCTTCTGGGATAAGAACTATAATAAAGGTTGCCTAATTTGATATATTAATGATTTGGAGAGCTGTCATACACTATGTTAAAGTATACAGAAGGGTGTAATTAGCATGATTAATATTAGTATAAAGAAACTGTCAATGCTTTGTAAACCCATGATGATCTGACTGCTGTTCTGGTCAGTGTGGGAAACTAAGTAAATAATGCATATAGTTTACAAGAGCAACATGAGCTTATTAAGATCACATGATGTCCCTATACGTGACTGTGTTCAGCTTGCAGAAAACCCAGCAGTTAACAAGCTCCCTTTTCCTTTCTTTGTAGTCAAACGTTATACTTATTGCAGACAGTAAAAATAAGTGTGAATTTGTTTTCATTATAGTGCGAATAAAGCTTGAAATCTCAGTTGTGTTTGACCCTACCCTTGTACTTGTTTGTTTACAGCGTGGAGCCCCAGCCCCTCTGATCTTTCTGTATGTTGTGGACACATGTTTGGAAGAGGAGGATCTCCAGGCCCTCAAGGAGTCTCTTCAGATGTCCCTGAGTCTGCTGCCCCCCAACGCCCTGGTGGGCCTCATCACATTTGGACGCATGGTTCAAGTTCACGAGCTGAGCTGTGAGGGGATTTCCAAGAGCTACGTGTTCAGGGGGACCAAGGACCTCTCCTCTAAACAAATCCAGGTCGGTCCACGCGAAAGCATTGGAATCTGAGGAATGATTTAGAGAACAAGCTTCAGCATGTAGGGCTCACGGTGATATAAAAAAGACAATTGATTGGATCAGGATGTCCATGTTGATGGGCTAAAAGTGGTTGAAAATAGTTTGAAATCTGAAGCGAAGTAGCTGATTTATTTATTTATGTTTTTTTATTTTTTTATTTGATTCAGGAGATGCTTGGTTTAACAAAGCCAGCAGCAGCGTCCGGACAGCCAGGTCGCCCTTCGGCCCCTCAGGACGCCGCTGCCTCTTGCAGGTATGACTATGCTTCCCACTGGTTGTCAAGGGCAACTATTTTCAAAAGGGCCCAACAACAGCGTGTTTCTGTTTTTCTGAGATTGTTGCGTGTTCCCGTCAGGTTCCTTCAGCCTGTGCACCGAGTGGATATGAATCTGACAGACTTGCTTGGAGAGCTTCAGAGAGACCCATGGCCTGTCCCTCAGGGCAAACGGCCACTCCGCTCCACCGGTGTTGCCTTGTCGGTTGCTGTGGGCCTTCTGGAGGTACAACAAAACACTGTTACCGTGTGATAAGGGGATACAGATAATACTGGACAGTAAAATACATTCTGTACACACTCAAAGAGTTCATTTCAAGGAACAGACATTTACTCATCCAGTGCATACGAATAAATTATCAGTCATTAAAGTGCTTAGTGGTAACTTGAACTTTATCCTCTTCGAGACAACCACGCCACACGTTGCCGTTCAGAAAGTCACACACAGCCTGATAATCATCTCCCTGCTGTAACAGTAGATCTGCTCTGTCAGTTCAAAGGCTGGTTACTGTTTGCCTTCTGTCTCTTCCCTCCAACATCATTATCCTCTCTCTCCTCCTCCTCCTGATAATCTGTGTGCTTACATAACTCGCTAGTGCAAAAGATCATTTCCGCGCTGTACTTTTCCTTAGCCAGCGGGAGATGTGCCCTAATTTTTGTTCTTTCAGCGACTCCAGATTTAACTTGACAAATGAGTTTTACACAGAAAGCAGAGCTGCGAAAAGCTCCCGGCATCCAGTAAATGCTGGCTTATTCTGCAACTGTGGACGATGTTTCCCTTAGACTCACTTCTTACAGAGAACTTATTATCAGAGGGTTAAATAATATTTCAAGTTTGTAGCTATTTTGCAGCTGAATGGTTTGTTTACATATTTCTCATTGTGTTCTGGACTTTCCCAGAACCCTTGGACTTTGGATTTGATTGATGGGCTGGTTTGTGACGTTTACCCTTTGCCCAAACTCATTTGCTGAACACTTATCCTGACTTGTTAGACATACTCGGTTAAATTACATTTTCCCTCTAAAACGTTATTAGCAGGTTGGAAATTATTTGAAGAGCACTGGATAACAAAACTTAGGGCATGAGGGTTTAACATTATAAAAAAATTAATAATAATTTAATAAAGATAGCTCTAACTTGGTTCTGTTAAACCACATTTCTTCATTTTATTTGCCTTAACTGGTTTAATGAGGATGCATTTTCACAAGTGATATTGAGTTTTAATGTTTTCAAGCAATTTCCCTCTTTCTCCCACTTTTACTGTTCAATTAACATATTTAAGAAGTTGTTTAATAGTCTGTTAATACTCACATCAGTATCTAAAATATAATAAAAAAAACAAGATTATTGATCTAAATGCTAGTTATGACTACTACAGAGATCCAATGTATGTTATTACCATGAAAATAAATGTGCTCTTACTTGGGGGAAAAACTTGCTACATGAACACCAAAGAGATTCAAACTTTTATTTTTTGCTTTCTCCTCAGGGCACATTCCCCAACACAGGAGCTCGTGTGATGCTTTTCATTGGTGGACCGCCAACCCAGGGCCCGGGCATGGTGGTGGGAGATGAGCTGAAAACCCCCATCCGCTCCTGGCACGACATCCAGAAGGACAACGCACGGCATTTGAAGAAAGCCACAAAGGTGACAAATACACGAACTTCAGCAAAAACTTTGTGATAGTGCTTGTGTCTTGAGTGAAATATAAAAGCTTGTTTTTTGGCTTTACCCCCTCCCCAATGTTGTGTATAATATGCCGGGGGTATAATCATGATGTTTTATGTCTTTTAATCTCCTTTAATTTCCACAGTACCATGAAGCTTTGGCCAATCGATCTGCGGTGAACGGCCACAGCATTGACATCTACGCCTGTGCCCTGGACCAGACGGGACTGCTGGAAATGAAGTGCTTGTCTAATCTCACAGGGTACGGAAGCAACGCGCTGTTGATTTTTTTAGTTGAGCTTGTTGGATTTTATTTGTTCAAAGTTAATGTGCATTAACTAAGTTTCGTGATGTTTTACTGTGTTTCAGGGGACACATAGTGATGGGAGACTCTTTCAATACTTCCCTGTTTAAGCAAACGTTCCAGAGAGTCTTTAGTAAGGACTTCAACGGAGACTTCCGCATGGCCTTTGGGGGTCTCCTGGAGGTCAAGGTAAAGATATTTCACTCCCTGGAGTGCTGTCATGAGTTAGTTTACTCTCTGATTATCGGTTATATTCAACTTTTTCAAGCGTTAATGTGAGTTTGTCTTTCTTTTTGGTGTGTAGACATCCAGGGAGCTGAAGGTTTGCGGCACCATCGGACCGTGCGTTTCTCTCAACTCAAAGGGAACCTGTGTTTCAGAGAACGTGAGTCACTGTCCCAGATAAAACTGGGGAAACTCTGATTTATTTCTCTCATGACTGGTAATCCGAACTATCATTTGCTAGCATTCATCAGAATGTGTTCTCTTGTTTGTAGGAGATGGGTATCGGTGGCACATGCCAGTGGAAAATCTGCAGTCTCAACCCCTCCACTACATTGGGAGTTTACTTTGAGGTCGTGAATCAGGTAATACACAAGTTTAGGAGTCTAGAGAGCAGATGTGTATCACTTCAAAATGAAGGAGGCATTGTGATGGAGAATAATGGTGCAAATATTTGATAGAAACGCGTCCAACAATGGTTTATTGTGTTGTGGTTTGTTCAACCAATGCAAAGAAGAATGAATGTTTCGTTTGTGTGCAGCACAATGCACCAGTCCCCCAGGGTGGCCGAGGGGTGGTCCAGTTTGTGACCCAGTACCAGCACTCCAACACGCAGAGGAGGATACGGGTCACCACCATTGCCAGGAAGTAAGTCAGACTTTATAGCTGATGTAGGAGTTGTGTGGGGATTTTTTTTATATTCCTAATAAACGGGTTTATTTTGCTTAAAAGTTCTTCGTGAGTTAAATATTCTCTTATTCTCGAAAGTAAACAAACGAGCCTGACATCTGCCTGAGAGATCAGCAGCCAGAATCAATATTGGCTTCACTAGTGCGGATGTTTGCATACCCGTAAATCAGGTTGATATCTTCGGAGACCTGTAAATTATGTGTGTGCGTCACTCACACCCACGCTCAGCTGCACTTCTAATGTCTCCACTGTCCCATTTTCTTCCTTTCCTAATTCTTTTTTTCTTTTTTTTTTCTCCTCCTCATCTTTCTTTTTTTGACTACTCCAGTTGGGCAGATGCCCAGTCTCAGATTCAGCACATCGAGTCTTCATTCGACCAAGAAGCCGCCGCAGTGCTCATGGCTCGCCTGGGCGTCTTCAGGGCGGAGTCGGAGGAAGGACCAGACGTGCTGCGTTGGCTTGACAGGCAGCTCATCCGCCTGGTGAGTGACAAGCTAATCCCTTGTTGGACTTGTGACAAGAACAGCCGGCTGTAAGAGGCGTTTTAAGGATTGTTGATAAACTAGTTCATGCGTCATTTTGTCTTTTCATACTGTGACGTGATGTATTAATATTCCATGTTGCGCAAGGTTCATCCAGTGGTATGTTCAGTATTTAAAGAATGTTTTTTCCACCCATGTTTTCAGTGTCAGAAGTTTGGCCAGTTCAATAAGGACGATCCTACATCCTTCAAACTGTCAGAGTCTCTGTCCCTCTACCCACAGGTAAACCTGCCGCCTGGTGTAAACATAATAAGAGTATAATTAACTTTTTACTTGTTTCACTAAATTGAATTAAGCTCTTATTGTCATCATTTAAATGTTTTATATATGTATAGTGCTATTCAACAGGGTTTTTGTTTTTTTTTAACCCGTAAAACTATGCTAGACAACAACTTTCAACAATTTCTCAGGAACAGTGGTTTGTAAATTGTGATCGATGGCTTATCCTTGAGGTGATCTATGAAAGTTTATCCATCCAGGAGGTTTACAATCCACATGCAAAATTTTATATTTATTCAAAGACTTTATATCCTAAATCCACAATGAGTGATCCATGATAAAACCATTATTTATTACATTTTCATAATATAAAAAGCAAAAGCTGATTGTCACTATGTTGCTAGGAGACCTGTATTTTGACACAGAAATCATGATGAAGCCACTTCCTGTCAAACTTGTGACCAGTTGGACTAAATTCACAGTGACGTCCAATCAGGAGCAGCCAAAGATCAGCAAGTGGCCAGAAAGTTAAATGTCTCTCAAAAGAATATAAGTAATGGGCATGTGTGGCAAAGATGTTTATGGCCCTACTGTGACAAAAATATGCTGAGTTGGTTTTGTGAGGATAGTAGATAAATAGTAGCCTAAATGACAGCTGGAGGAAAAAGTGTAAATAGCTGTTGCAATGCCAAGATTTTTCTTCTGAAAGCCAAGACATGAAAGAATGATATGCAGATAGGAAAAAGCTTGGTCACTGTTGATCTGTGTGTTATTTTTATGGTGCTACATCTATTGATACATTCATTTTAGCCTCATAACATGACTACTGAGGCTGTCCTGAAAAAAATATCTTTATGTTGACTTTGCTTAAAAGGGTTAAGCATCTATATGCATTTTACTTAATCGTTATAATTTTCTCCTTCCCCTGCAGTTTATGTTCCACCTGAGGCGGTCACCGTTCCTCCAGGTGTTTAACAACAGCCCAGATGAGTCATCCTATTACAGGCACCACTTCGTCAGACAGGACTTGACCCAATCTCTGATCATGGTCCAGCCCATCCTCTACGCATACTCCTTCCACGGACCACCAGAGGTCAGCCTCATTCCCTTCAACCTGTTATGTGCATCGCTGGCGGCACACCAGTTGTGCCTCTCCCGGAAGCTTTTACAAAGCGATTTTTTTGATCCTGAAGTGTTGAAAGCTTTGTCCTGACTGTATGGTTTGTTCCTCACAGCCCGTGCTCCTGGATAGCAGCAGTATCCTGCCAGATCGAATCCTACTGATGGACACTTTCTTCCAGCTGGTCATCTACCACGGAGAGGTAAGACAGCAGACCACTAGCAAAGGAATGCTGTAAAATGTTGCATCTCTGTTTAAAAACCCAATTCTCCGTCCTTGTAACTGTTGTAAAGATTACATCTCATCCCGAATCATCTTTGCTTGAGGTAAAACATTTGTGTCTTCATTTTCAGACCATAGCCCAGTGGCGAAAGGCAGGCTACCAGGACATGGCAGAGTACGAGAACTTCAAACAGCTGCTCCAGGCTCCTCTGGATGACGCTCAGGAGATCCTTCAGACCCGCTTCCCCATGCCGCGCTACGTAGACACCGAGCACGGAGGCTCTCAGGCTCGCTTCCTGCTCTCTAAAGTCAACCCATCTCAGACCCACAACAACCTCTACGCATGGGGACAGGTACAGTCTCACAACTTGCTGTCTTGTTTATTTTCTTTTTTCAATCTTTTTTTTTCTTTTTCTTTTTTAAAACACTACATTTGATTCATTTTCATTTTCTCAGTACCAGTATAATTCATGATGCATTCATGTGATCATCTAAATATGATCAAACTTAGTAGATTTCCTTTTCATGCATCTTCGCTGGATTAAGATCATAGTAAAAGTGTTGAAAACTCTTTCACTTAACTTTTTTTTCTCCTCTTTGGTTGGAAAAAGAGTCTAACTCGAATATTCAGACTGTCAGTCAGCAGGCGTCTGGGATTGGTTATAATTGGAGAAGGTTGAAATTTTGAAAACAGCATGAATCTCTTTATAATTTAGCTCCATTTTGTCTTGGGGATAACCTCCTTTCTGCAATTGCTGCAAACACTGCTGTCAGTCTAAAAATGGGATCAACAACCCAGGGGTCTTAGTGATGCGTGCAGTGAAGTTATCATCGCAACATGAAAAGATCTGTTTGTAAACCGAGTTAATCTCTTACTCATTGTTTTGGTTATCCCTTGTGCCCTCTGTGACTTTAGGAGACAGGAGCCCCGATCCTGACCGATGACGTCAGTTTGCAGGTCTTCATGGACCACTTGAAAAAACTGGCCGTTTCCAGCTCCGCGTAGACGTTTCAGCTCCACCACAAAAAGAAAAGGAGGGATACAACATTCCTGTAAAGCTATCGGGATCCACTAACATTTCCCATGTTTTTGTAAAAGAGCCAAACCCTTACAGTCGTTTGTATGTGTTTTTTCTTTCTTTCTTTCTTTCTTTTTTTTTCTCTTCTCTTGTTTTAAAAACTTCGTTCTTTCTTGATTTATGACATTTTCATGACACGAAAATCAATGGGGAGCAGCTTGTTCCTAAAATGTAAACAAGTAGTGGTCATTTATGAGAAATGACTTCTTCAGATGATTTTTGTATAAGAAATGTCAACATTTCTGTTTTTATTTTATATAAGGTATTAGCTCTGACATGCAGAGTGATTAGAATAATAATTTAATTTGTTGTTTGTCCTAAAATGTGTCTACTGCGTCAGACTCGGTTGAAGGTGCTGTGTA
>JBBBVU010000004.1:28382204-28392792 GCA_037177055.1 Atherinosoma microstoma
TATATATTTTTATTACACACACAAATACATGTTTAGAATTTTTCACATGAATAAATTATAGTAGTACCATAAATGCCTGCTGTGAAGGGGGGGACCCAAGAACTAATTCTCATGGCTAATCGGACATACTGCTGATGGATTGTGGATCACAGTTTCACAAAGAGTCCTGCATGGATTATGTCTCAAGTGTTTACCAAGAAAATTCCTCTTGCTAAATATTGAGGATCAACGTTCCGAGGGATGGAAGTCAATCACATCAGCTCAGCTGAGGCTAGCTCCGTCTGCAATGACGAACGGTTTGCTTTATTTTTAACTTTGTGGGACGCTATGCTTCTCATCTCGACTTGTTGACCATCTGGTGTTTTGCTACCATCGGCCGCTCAAGTGTCAGTGGATCAAACTTTGATATTGTACGAAACTGTTTAAAACCTGTCTGGATTCCTAATACTATACATATATAAATGCCTGTCAATAATGAACTCTTTGTTGTCTGTCCTTGCTCCAGTATGTCAGATACTATTTTCACAGGGATTTTTTTTTATAGTGTTTTACATTTGCCAAAACCTATTTGATCCATTCATACAACCAAACAACTTTAAACATGAGCATACCATATCAGTTTGGCTCTGTATAAGAAAAGTATTTACTCTGTTTTAGGAAATATGAATGATCGCGTGCTACTGTGAACGCATGAATGTTATCCCAACAGTATATCCTCAAGTGCAGATTGGACTCGGCGCTATCCCTAAACAATTGTTTTTTTTTTTCCTCATTCATCAGTATTGATGTAAGGCTCAACGGTACGCAATCCCAATCATAAAACCACTCGGTCACCATCTACTGTTGCTGTAAGCTGATTTCAGAGCAGACACCACGATTTCGAGGATCAGTGAATGGCGGATTATGAGGACTAATCCTCGGGGGCTACGTGTTAAAAGGCAAATTCTACTCTTATCAGCTTTAAGCAGAAGTTGCCACTGAAATACAAATGAAGTCTGTGTCTATCGAGCTTAGATCTTACTGTGCTGAAGCCACATATGCTCCAAAGGTATTCAGGGGTAAATCAAAAAATACCGTGCAGAAGTTGTTAATCTCTTCTGACATGGATACACGAGTGTAAATGTCGCTGTTTATAGTAAAGCTGTGATCTGGGGTTTTAGGTCATGTCCCATGAAAAACAAATAATTGCACCTATATTTAATCTTTGTTTGTATGCGTGGCCTTCTGGGTGTGTGGACAAGCTGTGCTTGTTCAAAGAAATTCTGATAAAACTTGTCTAAGTACTTGAAGAGGAATAATTTGAGATGCAAATTTGTGAAAGTAAATAGCACAAAATGCCTGTAGAAGCAAAACCTAATCATGTTTGGTCATGTTTCATTCCACTGAGTGTACAAAACGTATGAAAATCATTTGCACTACTTGGCTGTTTTGCTCCATCAGTTTGTGCTAAAGAGATAAGAGTACGACACATCCTGATACCAAAAATCACACTTAGGAAGTTTTTTTTTTTCCCTAAGAAGACATGACTTGCTCTGAAAACCACTGCAGAGTATTATTATAATTTTAGGCTGCATACATTAACTGCACTATTTACAATATTAATCCAAGGCTGTAGCTGGAGGAGAATAAACTATGCTGTTTACAGAATGGCACTTCCTGCATGCATTACAAGAATGAAAAGAAAGTGTAAGTGGTAAGAGAGAAAGATTGTATTCATTAGGCTACTCTATGTGAGTAACACTGATGCATGGCAGAAAAAAAAGCCTGCTGTCAATATTTGAGACACCCTCAGAGGATCCCTAAGTCATGTTTAGTGATAAGCTTCATTAACTGTACACCATGACATCGAGGTAAAACACTTGTTTGCTGGCCTGACTCTGGAAATGTACACTTATTATATCCCTCATAGGGATTAATAAAGTATTTTTGATGCCTTTTCTTTTGTTTCTTAATGCGCAAATGAGCAAGTGTGCAAATGAAAGACATCTTGTGCACTCAGTATTCTAAAACTTGCTTTGGAAAAATTTCCCCTGTTGATGGCTTTAAATGAAGAAAGGCTGTTTGTATCCGATCAAGTTGTATTTTTGCATCTGAAGGCTGCGGTGACCTCATAATCATATTCAATATACAGCCTATAAGCATAGTTTATTTTGCCTAAAACACCAGCCCTCACCCCACCGCAGGTTTCACTCCATTCTTTCTCACCCATTCATGAGTGGAGAAGAGCAAAGTGCCGCTTAACAAGTAATTTATTTCCATCCTGTTGTTTATTTCTCTGAAGTGAACTCACCAGCACATATTGAACCCTCACGTTACTGTATTTATATTGTGTTTTTAAATTTTGACTTGAAGTCTTTTGGACTTTTATTACTGGAGTTCTAACTTGGACAATGTACACTGCATCTTCACCAGGTTTTGATGATGCATTGGGTCTTCAACAGGTGGTCTGTGACCCCTAGGGGGTCTGTGGAGGTACTGCTTAGGGGTCTTGAAGATTAGGCATTTAAAAAATATATATATTTTCAATATTTTTTCCCCACAAACCGTCCGACGCAAAGCGGGGGATGGTTTCTTCCGCGAAGTCCATATTACGCCTAATCAGTGGAGGGAAGTGAGATGAATGCTTAACATTATGTTACGTGATGCAAAGTATAATTTCAGAGGGCAAGTGCACCTCTTACCGCTTGTGTGTGTCCAGAGGATGATGCAAAATTTGGTGTCAAAGAATCAAAGTCCACAGAGGGTTTCCTAAATTGTTTTTATTGCAAGAAATATTATCCACCATTCACTCTTCACAATTCACCAAATAGGTTAAAGGAAACTATAAAATCACTCATGTTTTGTCTACTGTCTTGCTGTTGTGATAAATAAACTGTGAAATAACGTATGTTCTGAGTTTCTGTTGCCACGGTTACCAACCAGCATTTGAGCCAGCGCAATAATTTAGAACAATCAGGCTATTTGACCGGAACTTTTTCATAGGTGCCCTACAACACTTTTTAACGGACACCCTGCAGCCAATCAGAATCAAGTATTCACCCAGACCATGGAATGAATAAACATAAACATATATCCAACATACTGCAGTGAATGGATAAATGGAGGCAGAAAATGTTCTCTTTCTGTCGGCATTGCACATATTCAGTGACACACTGGAGTTCTGTCAAACTGGGTACTAGCTCGATTATGCGTTCGATTTATACTCGGAAATCAGATGAAATGCAACAAGAACACCCCTTGAAGTCTGATATCTGACTTGGAAAGTCAGGGAAGACTCGCTAGGTCCGACTTCACCCATTAAAGATGGCTGCTGCAAGATCCGACTTCCAACCTCGGAGTCAAATTGAACGCACCATTACAGCGCAAGACTAGCTTAGACCTGAGGCCTGTACTGACCGGAACTTTTTAACCCTGGGTTTTCAGTCCTGTGCCCTACCAGGGTAAATCACCATGGTAACCTGAGCCAGACCAGGTCATGTTCTGGACAAGAGATCAACGAGTATAAAAGTGCCTCCTGACCAGTCAGCTCTCTTGGAAAACGGCCTGCCCATTCTTAGAAAAATCCTTCAGGGTTAGAGAGAAAGATTTTTTAAGGATTCAATTCAATTCAGCTTTATTTGTAAAGCAACAATTCATGACGAGGTCATCTCAGGACACTTCACAGACCATCTATTGTAGCCAATCTGTTGTCATCAATCTGTATTCATACAAGCCAAGGATCGATGCAGTCCTTGTGATGTTCCAGATGACATCAGATTTTCATCGGATGGACTCCGCTACCTTTGTCAACTGATCGGCTTCAAACAATTTCAAATAAATTCCACTGATTTCATTCATACAACAGAGACAGTGTGAAGAAATAAAGCAAAGTTGCTGCTAACCGCTTTGAAGTGTCTGATGTACTTGTTCTTGACTTTTTCCCCATTCTGTTTAGCTCCACTAAGGCTGCATCTGAAATGACGAAGTTAATAATAATGCTCACACACAAACACAAATTTCTGGAATGCACAACTACTCAGGTCGTCATGGTGAGGAATTAATATTCAGACACAAAACATGCTCACTTGGGGGGGTGGTGAGCCTCAAAAGAATGCAAATTCTAAAGGGAGGGATCGCGCTGCCCAAAACGTCTGTGCCATCATTAAATGAAATTGAGTGATCAGAGTGCGGTCCATTTATTGCGGCAAAACGGTTAACTTAGGCTTTGTAAGGGCCGCTGTGAGCTACACTCGGGGCTCTTTGGCAGATGCAATAATACATTTATTCTTTCAGTGCAAAATCCACAGGTTCCAACTCCAGTTTTAAGAATAAAAATGTTTTCTATCTAACAAACTTACCACAAATATACAATACGCGATACGCCGTCAACAAATATGTGATCACAACCGAGCTCCCCCCACTTCCTCATCCATTCACTCCAAACACGCCCACAGCAACACACACACCACCCAGATGCTGATGCTGCGAGACACCTGTGCCACCTCATGAATATCCAAATACTATTATGGCTCCTACACTATTTATATTGTCTGATGAATTGATATTGTAATCTCAAGAACTTAAGCATTAACAGTATACAAAATTCCCCAATCAGGCAGTATATAAGGCAGCTGTAGAGCTCTGGGGTCCTAATTGGGTTCGTGGCTGCCATTGGAAGCCACATGGTCCCAGCCTGAGCATAGTGAGTCACAGTATGCGTGAATGAGGACAGTAAGTTCTTCTTGTTGCATTTCTTATTTATTTTCAGCACAATTAATATTTGTCAATATTGTATTGAATATTTTCACCGAAGCTGATGATAGTTGATGGTGTTATGGCAGTTTTATGTTGCTTCCATGTTACTTCGAACTGAGAATAAGATATCAATGATAATGGTAAGCTATATTGTAAGTGGTTTAGCTGGAAATGCTATTGCTGTAAAACTTTTGGATGTTTGCATTCACTTGTAACATGAACCACATGACTCAGTGTTGTAAAGTATCTTAATTTGCATTGCTTATGTTTGAAGATTACTTACCTGTTTAATGTACATTACCGGCCTTAATAGCATACCTTGTTTTGAATATAATTTCATTTATATTATGTCATTGTGCATTTTTGCAGAAACCATACATGACCATAAGATCAACAAAATAAAGAGTTGAAGGATCTGAGTCCGTATCATTGCTTCTCATCGGAGCTCCCAAGATGAAACCGGCATAATTAAACTGGCACCTACGTTCATTCTACGAATTTTTTACAAACAGAGTCGGCAATTTTCTGCCAGCATTCCTTCCTGGCTTGTGCTTTTGGCCTGGATCATGTGTTTGAATTTTTCTTATTTCTGAAGAATAATTGTCTGCTTCTGCAAGGTAAAGTAAGCTGCTCTGCAGGGTTTCCTCATGTTTGCGATTGGTCATACGCTGCAAACACCGCCCCTTTTTGTGTGAGCGCGCACTGATCAAATTTGGTAAACCCTGGGTTCAATTACCGATTTCATAACCAACTTTGTAGTACTGCTAATCAGGATTGGGAATGTTTGGGTAAGTCCACCCAGGTAATGAAGAGATATTTTTGCAGAAACCATACATGACCTTAAGTGACCATAAGATCAACAAAATAAAGAGTTGAAGGATCTGAGTCCGTATCATTGCTTCTCATCGGAGCTCCCAAGATGAAACCGGCATAATTAAACTGGCACCTACGTTCATTCTACGAATTTTTTACAAACAGAGTCGGCAATTTTCTGCCAGCATTCCTTCCTGGCTTGTGCTTTTGGCCTGGATCATGTGTTTGAATTTTTCTTATTTCTGAAGAATAATTGTCTGCTTCTGCAAGGTAAAGTAAGCTGCTCTGCAGGGTTTCCTCATGTTTGCGATTGGTCATACGCTGCAAACACCGCCCCTTTTTGTGTGAGCGCGCACTGATCAAATTTGGTAAACCCTGGGTTCAATTACCGATTTCATAACCAACTTTGTAGTACTGCTAATCAGGATTGGGAATGTTTGGGTAAGTCCACCCAGGTAATGAAGAGATATATGCTAATCCTGCTTCGTAGTACAGGCCTCTGTTCCTTCAAACCTCCTGCACACATAGCGGAGGACCCACCCTATTGATGCTGTGGCAATCACTAGGCTGCATGTTACCTGCTGGCTCTATTAGGTTCCACACGATTGGCTGAGAGCCGATTCAGTTATCAGCTGACTAAGATCCAAAACACAAAGATGCACGCTCAAATATTATTTGAAAATATGATACCTTTCTACCATAAATAAACCAGACAAATTTACTGCTCCTAGGAATCTTGTGCCATCAGATCAATATATTACTGAAACACTGCAGCTCGAATCCACTACAGCCATTTACTGAGGCCAGTGTATTATAACGCCAAGTATTTGGGCAAAAATGGAAAATATTGTCACTTGACCCCAAAAAACTCCATGAGCACAAGAGAAAATTCAAGTGGTGATGTGATGTGGCACCTGCTGCTGATGTAGCATCTGATAGGAGTGCAAATGAGAGAAGACCTGAAAATATACAGATAATCTGAAGTTTGGATTTATCTTCAAGGAGACAGATAACATCAAATTACCTGTGTGCCAAATGTATTGCTACTTTAGAAAATGAATTGCTACCGTACCACTCTGAGGCCTCATAGCTTTCATGCAGAACAGATGTTGTCATGTGTGTGGACATCTATGTGGAAGTTTTTAGTCAGAACAATGTCTGGGTCACGAAACCTGCATATCTTGCTACATTTTCACGGAGCCAAACAAACTTAACATTTCTTAAGTTTGTTAAGGGCAGCAGTGGCTCAGGTGGTAGCGCAGGTCATCCAATAACCAAAAGGTTGGCGGTTTGAATCCTGCTCACCCCAGTCAACTGTCGTTGTGTCCTTGGGCAAGACACTTCACCTTCCTTGCATCTGTCAGGATTTCAATGTAAAGCATCTTTGAGTGTTCAGAAAAGCACTTTATAAATCTAATCCATTATTACTATTATACACAAGATTGCACATGTCAATCAGCTGTATGGTGGTCCCTGCTCCATCTTTGCATCCTTGGCTTGAAAAATGTTGAAGAACTCTGCATTAGAGGAAAATGGATAGCACTGATTGTGTAATCCAACAGTCCAATCGTTCCTTTAAAATCCCTGAGAGCACTTGAACTTTTTCTGCTTCTGTTGGCCTTTGTCTCTTGAGTGTGATCTATCATTTGGAGAGCATAACTGTCAGGGAGGAGGATGTGCCAGCTGTTTACCAAAATGATTGTGGCCTGCTGAGTTGACTTTAAATTGCGAGTCCATGTTTTCCTGTCTAAATTATGCTGCAACACATTTGTTCCATCTGGAACTTCAAATTATCTGAGTCTGAACAGTGTTTACATGCCCAAAATAAATGGGGTCAGACAGGTCTGATGCCACAGCAGCGTGTTGATATCTTCCACGCCGGGGACAAAACCACACTTCAACATGATTTTTAAAAACTAAATCAGGCCAAGGCTCTCCACCAAGGTGCCCCAAATCCTGATGATCAAGCTTCTGGAAGAACTGCAGGTATTAAAGACTTTGCCAAGGTAAAACTGAATGCTGTTGCATCAATATTAGATTATATCCCCAGTGCTGTTTTTTAAAATAACAAAGGAAAATTGACTAACATCCACTCAAGCTGATGGCTAAATCATCATTCTCCCATTTCAAGAGGAGCTCTGCGTATTTAAATCTCCCAGTTGTTGTTGCCAACAGCTGACAAGAGTCTTATGGAATATCTGCATGGATGTCCAATGACTTGGCTACGGTTTGGTAAATAGTACTTATGACGTCCATATGGATGGTCAAAGGTTCTCTCCAGAGTTTGTAGCAATGACAAGAAGTTAATCCCTGCCCTTAAATGGACACATTTCAAGTTGTTTTCTGCAGTGGGAGTGATGAATATTCACAGGAGGATATTTTAGAGTAAGTATTCCTACTACAGACTCCACACAACAGAGGGAGATGCATTTGATAGTGAAATTAAATTCATGCACTCTCTCTCTCCATTTTTATATATAGATATATAGATATATCTATATATCTATATATCTATATATAGATGTGTGTGTGTGTGTGTGTGTGTGTGTATAAACCCTTAAATAACAGCTTTCAGCCTCTTCCCATGTAAAAAACTAAACTCTGTTAATAGATTTTTAAAATATTAGGCTATATTAGGGGGCAAGTTTGGAGCCACAGCGTGCCCCCAAACGTAAGTCAAACAATGCTAAACCCCTGAAGTTGGCTTCTTTAGATCTTTAGCAGGGAAAACATGTTTAGTCAATGATCTTATTACTGAGCACAACTTAGATTTTATGTTTTTGACTGAAACTTGGCTAGACCAAGATAACAGTGCAGCTGTTCTTATCGAGTCAGCTCCTGCAAACTTCAGCTTTATCAGCGAGGTCAGAGAGAACAGGAGAGGAGGTGGTGTAGTTTTATTCAATTAGTCCTTTCAATGTAAGAAGTTATCTATCGGATGTTTTTCTTCTTTTGAACATGTGGCCGTACAGCTGAACAGCTCATCCAGAGTCATGTTTTTAAATGTTTATAGACCCCCCAAATATTGCACAGCATTTTATGATGAGTTTAGTGAACTGCTGTCCATAATCTGTGTCGATTTTGACTATATTGTTTTGATTGGAGATCTGAACGTTCATGTTTCTCACGCAAATGAAAAAGCCACGAGAGACCTGATAAACATGCTGGACAATTTTGGACTGATCCTACACGTCACTGAAGCTATGCACAAAAAAGGCGTTGCATAGATTTAGTTATTTCAAAGGGTTTAGACATTTTCAAGGTTACTGTGTGTGATGTGGGTCTGTCTGACCATTACTGTGTCTTCTTTGAAAGAATGATTCCGGTTCACACTACTATGTCAACGAAGATTATTACAAAACAGTGTATAACTTAAAACATGAGCGAGATGTTTAACCAGGTCTTCTCTCTAACACCTGCCCTGTCAGGGTGTTCAGCCGATGAGATTGTAGCTAGTTTCAATGTTAAAATGTCAAATGTTATGGATACTATTGCTCCTGCAAAAGTGAAGGTTGTTTCTGGAAGGAAAAAGTCTCCATGGAGAAATTCTGCACTGGTGAAAAATGAAAAAAGGCAATGTCGGAAAGCTGAGCGCAGATGGAGAAAAACAAATCTGCATGACATGTATAAAGAGAAACTTCACTCTTGAACTATTTTCCACCAAGGCCTGCAATGACTTCGCCAAATTCTTCACAGACAAAATTCACAGCATCAGACAAGTAATTGGTTTAATAACAGCAGGAAATATACCCTGTCCACTAAAAACCAGTTTTTATCCCATTAAGGCTTGGAGAATATCTTACATCAACTGAACTCCTCCTCTTGCTGCTTGGACATCCTGCCCACAGGTTTTTTAAAAAGATCTCAAAAACTATGGAGCCAGATCTGTTACAGATCGTGAATGTGTCTTTAATCTCAGGCAACGTCCGAGAGCCACTGAAAACAGCCGTAATCAAGCCTCTACTAAAGAGAGACAATCTAGATAAGACACAAATGAACAACTACAGGCCAATATCAAATCTTCCGTTTTTAAGTAAGTTAATTGAAAAATATGTTTTTTATCAGCTAAATGACTTTTTAACGCGAAGCAACTGCTATGATGTCTTCCAGTCAGGTTTTAGTCAGGTTTTTAATGACTTTGCTCTGACCAAAGTCATTAATGACATGTTTGAAAACAGTGGAAAAATGTCTGTCTTAGTTTTACTGGACCTCAGTGCTGCATTTGATACGGCTGACCACCATATATTACTCAGACGATTAGAGACCTTGGTGGGCTTCTCTGTATTAAACTGGTTCAAAACATACTTAGAGAACAGGGAGTTCTTTGTGTCAATAGGTAACTTTACATCTGAGCAGACAATAATTACATGTGGAGTTCCCCAAGGATCCATCCTGGGGCCTCCTCTGTTTAACATCTACATGCTCCCACTGGCACAGGTCATAAAGAACAACAAAGTTAGTTACCATAGAGATGCAGCCGACATACAGATTTATATTACAATGTCTCCAGGAGACCGAGGCACAGTCAGGCTCTTGGTAAATGCCTTGAGGAGATTAATGACTGGATGAGCCTGAACTTTCTTCAGCTGAACAAAAACAAATTGTCTTTGGAGCCAAAGAGAAATGATTAAAAGGTCACCACTGAGCTTTAGTTTATACATCTAAAAACCACCAACCAGACCAGAAATTTGGGTGTAGTGATGGACTCAGACGTTAACTTTGAAAGACATATTAAGGGAATCACAAAGTCACCCTACTATCACCTAAAGAATATATCAAGGTTAAAATATCTGATGTCCCAGCAGGACCTGGAAAAACTAGTCCATGCTTTTATCTTTAGTCGCCTTGATTATTGTAACAGCATCTTTACAGGTCTACCAAAAAAATTGAATAGACAACTGCAGCTTATTCAGAACTCTGCTGCTCGAGTCCCCACTAACACCAAGAAAATAGACCACATCAGTCCAGCTCTGAGGTCTTTACACTGGCTGCCTGTCCATCAGAGGATAGACTTTAAAGTTCTGTTGCTGGTCTATAAAGC
>JBBBVU010000004.1:28392892-28403995 GCA_037177055.1 Atherinosoma microstoma
TCTGACCAAAGTCATTAATGACATATGTTTGAATACAGACAGTGGGCATATGTCTGTCTTAGTTTTACTGGACCTCACCGCTGCATTTGATACGGCTGACCACCATATATTACTCAGACGACAAGAGACCTGCGTGGGCCTCTCTGGTACTGTGAGTATTCCTAATATTACTCATATTACAGTGTAAACACACACAAAAAACAATAATCAATCAATAAACAAGTGCAGCTCTTCTTGTGTTGAAGCTGATCTACTGGTTGAAGTATGGCTCATTTCTAAGGGTAACAGACGATTACCAACTAAACTCTCAAACCCCACCCCAGTCCTGTGTCCCCCCCACATTAACACACTGGTTAACCATGTATATAATGTTGGCTCTATTGAACATATACATCTGGGACATTAGTTGTCACCATATGTCATTAATTCATAAAACATAGATTTAGATTTAATGGCTATATACAACTCAACTTAGTTTATATAACTTTATCATTTATTAACTGAGAGCTAAAGAAGCCTGGTTATGGTCAAACAGAACTTGTGCAGGAGTCAACTTTAGAATGAAATCCCTGAAGTGCACACAGAATTAGTCATGTTTTGATCAATTACTGCAAACAAACAACTTTAAGTTAGAAAGATAAGTCTATATTCATCCATAATGCATATCATTTACAATAATTCTGAAGATTGTTTAAGGTAGATTGTCTGAAGAATGTTTTGTATTTAAATGATGGCAACATCATTGTGGAAATGAGAATGAGTCAGGATATTTGAGTCAAATTAAACTTTAAGAGAGTTAAAATGTTCCTGTTTGGTGAACAGGCAAAAATAAATGTCTTGAAAAGAGTTTTGATTTCAAAGTGTTCAATTTTCAAAAGTCCTGTTGTTGTGAAGTGAAATCAGCCTACAGAGAGAACTGAAGGAACGCGTATTTACGCACATCCACGCCTTGATAATCGCATGTTGTATGTAATAAATGGAGGGCGGGGATGCGCCTTAATGACCAAAACAGCAAAGAATACCATCATAAGAAAATCTCAGGCTTTCTGGGAACGAGCATAAAATCCTCTGACAACGTGACGCACGGCTGGCATGACACTCGTGGGTCACCGAGTGTGAATTGGATGGATATGTGCCCTTTTTGCGCAAAGCTGAGTTCTGTTTTGGGGATACTGTCTGTCAGAGGACGTTTTTGAAAACTGTGGAGTGGGTGCCAAATGGGACTATAGCCTCACCTGGTGTGTTTGCAAATAAGTCGCGGCTTGTGCGTCTCTTTGCACCAATGAACTTTTCAGTCCCAGGCGCGCTGCTGCAGCATCCTACTTACAGACAATGAAGGCATCTCGCAGATCCAGGACCCTTCTGTCGGTGAGCTTGAACTTCCTCGCCCTTTTTTCCGCCATAACCGCGTTTTTAACGACGTACTGGTGCGTGGGGACACAGAGAGTCCCCAAACCAAAGTGCAGCAAGCTGCGGACGCACCAGTGCATTGACTACGGAGTGAACGAAACGGACCCCAACAAAGTGGTTTACAGCTGGGAGACCGGGGACGACAGGTTCCTGTTCCGGCAGTTCCACACTGGCATCTGGTTCTCATGCGAGGAAAATATCGACGATGAAAGTAAGAGAAGGTGTGTGCGTGTTGTGCGTGCATGTGGCCCTAGTCTTACTGTCCTTTTTGAAATTGTTTAAAAAGTAACCTTTCTTTTCTATTGTTTTTTGTTTGTTTATTGGTGCAACTGTTTTCTTATAAATCTGTCTAAAATCTTAAGTTTCATTTGCAATGTTTATTAGCCTTTGCTTTTATCTTTATAATTTAAATCATAACTATTACCATAATCACAGTTACTGTAACAGACAGCAGGCTGTTGTATAAACCTCAGCAATTGGCATACCAGTCAGGATAAATAAACAAAATTTCCGGTCTGAAAATATTTAAATCCCTTTACTTAATTCATTGTGGGATATACTATTCACTGACAATTACAATACACTAACTTTGCTTTCATCTGAATATGGTATTTTAACTGGAATGAAAAGCAAACAGCAGCACTGAGCTAAGCAATACAAGAAAAAGAGAAAACACACGTATGTGTATATAAGATATGAGATATATTAATATATACAGCTCTCAAAAAAAATTATTCAGAAACCACTGCTATTTATTCTTAAATTAGCATTTCTGAGTATTACTACCAAAAATTAAATTCCCGGGCAAGCACATCTTATTCTCCTTTATGAGGACAACAAAGCTCCAGTCTCGTAGAGGGGGAAAGCAAACTCATCACTCATGTACCATAGGCTGACATCAACAGAGTGACAAACTGAGACTGGGGTGAAGTGGAGGGCAAGAAGGCACTTTATTTGTATAGCACATTTCATGTACAGGACAATTCAAGGGGCTTTACATACAAACATTAGAAACATTACAGCGGGGTGCAGAAAGCCATCCATCCATCCATTTTCTGTACCGCTTAATCCATGCAGTGTTGCGGGTCGGCTGGAGCCTATCCCAGCAATTATCAGGCGAGAGGCAGGGTACACCCTGGACAGGTCACCAGTCCGTCACAGGGCGGGGTGCAGAAAGCATTAAGAAGAATTAAAAACAAAAGTATAATCACAAAATAAACAACAAAAGAAAGAAACCCTCAGAAGGAAAGACCTCAGGAACTGGGCAGTAGAAGACTGGAGTAAGGTCATCTTCTCTAAGTCCAATTTTCAGCTTTGCCCAACACCTACTGGTTTTATGGTTAGATGGAGACCTGGAGATGCCTACAAGCCACAGTGTCTTACACTGACTGTTAAATCTAAGAGGATCAGTGCTGATCAAGGGGTGCTTCAGCAAGGCTGGAATCGGGCAGATGTGTCTTTCTGAAGGATGAATACAAGATTATTCTAGAAAAACATTTACTTCCTTGTGTTAAGACTGTGCTCCCCAACTCAGAGGATTACAGCAGGACAATCCTCCATGCCACACAGCTAGGAGAATCAAGGTCTGGGTGGATGATCACCGCATCATGTCTAGCTCAATCTCCAGATCTGAACCCTGCTGAAAACCTCTGGAATGACATCAAAAGGAAGACGGATGGTCACAAACCGTCAGGCAAAGCTGAAGAGTGATAGAAAGTTACCCAACAGGAATCTGAGCTGTGGTCTCTTTTTTTTTTTTCCAGAGCTGTATAGAAAAACATGTGAATAAAGAACCCAATATGAAGAAATTAAAAGATTATACTTACAACAATAAATAGATTATGAACGATAATGATGGCTGCGTTGTACTTCACATGACATCACAGACAGCTTTAAGAAATAAAAACAGTGATTTTTGTCATTACTCAGTTTAATTACATTGGAGTTTTGCTAAATAATTACCACCATGTTCAACATCCTTGTCATGAAAAGGTAAGGTCAGAGGTGTGATTTGGTCCTGTGGGGTGAGTTAGGAGTTACTTCATTCAGCCTGCTGAGCTAAAAATACATATGATTCATAAGAACAGGCAAATCATAGATTCTGATTTTCAAGGCCTTGTTTGAACGTCACTATCTCATCAAGTGGCTGCACTTTGGGTTGGGGGGGTGGGGGCTGAACAGCTTGAGTTAATATGGATTATGTAACTAGGGCCTTGATGAGTTTTTCCTCAAAACAGCTGTTGCCACCCTGCTTTTACCTGATTAAAGATTTCCAGTCACAGCAAATCCAGCAACAAGCAACGCGATCTCTGTATCAAGGGTCATTGTTGGGTAAATGACAGCGGCTCAATGCATGTAACAGCTTATGGTGGGCATGACTGGTTTTACAGTGCATCAGTTTTTTTCTTCTTTTAAATCAGATGTTATCAGCTTTGCCAACTCCCCATCTGGGGATGGTGTGAGAGGTCATAAAAAGCATATTTCTGGCATATGGTTCATATTCAACATTGAATTTATTCATTTTTAGACTTATATACTTTGAATTTTATGTTGCTGTGAGGATTAACCACCTCACAGTCAGCTGATTCAGTTAAACAGACCTGGAAACTGGGAATTAGATAGAGATTAGGGCTTGGACTGAAGATTGTACAGTCTCAGGTAAGCGTTTAGCACGTTTATCAGTTTTGTTTGGTAACCACATCCTGGTTTTCTTTCATTTATTCTGAATTCCTTCACGAATAAATCTCTCACATCTCTAAATGTTTGCAGAGAGAATATTCCACAGATAATGTGCACTGCTACCTCAGCATCATACTTTTTTTTCTGCTTTGCTGCTAGGTGAGAAATGCCGAAGTTTCATAGATTTGGCCCCTGCATCAGAGAAAGGTGAGTATCATCATCATCATGGAGGTGCAAACATAATCAAAAGTTCTTCAGCAAGCGCACAGAGAACATTTAATGCAGCTGTTTGTTGTTCAGTCCCTTAATACATGACAGTGAACTCCCCATTCCCCCCGATAAGCTCATGTAGCCCAGCCTCACCAGAAATATAAAGGTAATACCAACGTTTGTTTACTTGTTCGTGACTAACGTGGGATCCTGAGGTTCACATGAAATGACAAAAATAGCTGTGGATAATTTTTTTATTTTGCAGAAATACAATGACAGTTGAAAACATCGTGAAAAATGAGTCTCAAACCAATGATTTCTTATGACAGCAACCAAAATCTCTATAAACATTCAGCCAAGTAAACACTAGCAACAATGTGGGAAGTGGATATCTTTACGCAGAACACATCCGGAGATGTGGGATATTCTGTTTTTTATTTGAAACATAAAAGAATAGCCCCAGAAAAATGTAATTACACATATTTCAAAACTTAAAACGTGCTATTTATGATTAGCTGTGGGATGAATTCACTTAATTGCATGACATAGCTGTACATAATACTGCTTTAAGAAATATTACAAATAAGAATGTTGTGTTCGGGGAAAAATTGTTGTTGAGTTTGCAACAAGTTTTCCATCCAGATTTGTGTGACTTTATAGACATTTAAGGCCTATTTTTCTCACTCTCTTCTGATGAGATCAAGATTTTAAACTCTGATGTCCTAGAGAACATAATGAAAGTAAAAAGTAGTCATTTTGCTAGAACTGCACTATAGCAAAAAATGATCTAAAGTAATGACCCTCAAACTTGTGTTGTCGACCTCTAAGCTCAGAAAAAAGTTCCTCTACACTGAAAAAACAAAGCAAAAAACACAAACTTTTGGCTTCTGCCTGTAATTTAAAGAGGCGACTTTCAGTTCTGCATCAAACGACTCCAAAAACATCATCTACGTGAACACAGTACACTATTCTTCACTGGGCCTACATTAATGGAGTTTTAGAAACACTCAGTTGTGTGAAATTCCCTCAAGAGCTCAAATAAAACTAATTAATCATTTTTCCCAGCAAGTCATGCTGATCAGTAACTGCAGTCCAAACCCATTTTACTTTTTAGAGCTTATCAAAGAGCCCCTAGTGGTTAAGTATTACAAATTTGCCTCCTTAAAATGGACCGTGAGTCAGCTAATGTACCACATTTGGATTTCAGTTTTACTCTTGAGTTTGGTTTTGAATGAGAAAAGCAATGTTGATTTTAATAGATTTATAAGAATTCCTGGACTGTAACAGAGAAGATTGATAGATCTTTTTTCTTTTTTTTAAAGGCTTTATGATCCATTTTTGTTCAGCTGGGCCAAAAGATCACCTGGTATTAATTTGATAAAGTGGAAAACATATAATTTTGTTTTTTCAATCATCTAATTACTACAGTGATAATCAAATTGATTGACTGATTTATTCAATTTGATTCAAAGAATCCAACAATAACACATTTTAAAAATTTGAGCATTTGATTGGGCTCCTGTATCCTGGGCTCATGGATGGATGGATGGATGGATGGATGGAAAACAGGGAAGTGTTACCTGCACACACACTAAAATGAACAAACACAGATTCGACTTGCTTTTGTGAAACAAAAATGTAATTTGATCATTTTTTTCAGGGATGCTGTGGCTGTCGCTGGTTTCTGAGATGTTGTACATTATTCTGCTGCTGGTGGGCTTCAGCCTCATGTGTCTGGAGTTGGTCCACTCCAGTAATGTCATTGATGGACTCAAGCTAAATGCCTTTGCTGCTATCTTCACAGTCCTCTCAGGTAGCCTGATTTTATTCAACTATAATATAACAAGGCTCCTGCTAGTCATGGTCTTAAAACTCATGCCTATTTTCTGTATTATTTTCAGGTCTTCTTGGAATGGTGGCTCATGTGATGTACACACAGGTCTTCCAGGTCACTGTCAGCCTCGGCCCACCTGACTGGAGGCCCTACAACTGGGACTATGGTTGGTCTTTCTGGTAGGATTACACACACACACACACACACACACACACACACCAACAGGAACCCATAATTTCTGTCCTACATGTTGCAGCTGAACATCACCTCTTTCCAACATCGCTGTCTATAATGAAAAAGATCCAAAGCTCTCATGTTGTGGTGGGATTAGGCTTTGGTGTCCAAAGCACATATGCAGATATGATTAGAATTGCATAAGGAGATAATATTTCTTTCCTATACAGCATACACGTATGCTGAAATTCAATTTAAAGGATAAAAAAATTCTTGAGATTTTGTTGAGGACATGTAGGAAATGTACATAATTATTTGATTGTCTGACATGGGGGATTCACTTAGGCGGCTTCAGTGATTGTAGTAACCTCCCCAAATACAGTCAATTAACTCTATATATTATATTTTTTCAATTTTACTTTCACATTTTTTTCACAGCAGAATAACTACATTTTGATTAGTTTAATACGGAATCCTCTACGATCATTTTATTTGTTTTAATTGAACTTTCTGTGTTATATCAGCATGGCATGGGTGTCCTTCACCTGCTGCATGGGCGCATCTGTCACCACCCTCAACTCCTACACAAAGACCGTCATCGAGTTCAGGCACAAACGCAAGACCTTCGAGCAAACCATCCGGGAGGAGCACGCTCGGGAGGCTTATGGATATTTCCGGGATCACCCCTTGCATTCCATCTCTAAATCTGTGGATGTTTACACTAGCCAGTCCCTGAAATGTGGCAGGAAGACTCCCATATCTGCTGATTCCTTGGACTTGAGTGACTTTGCAGCATCTTTGGGGGAAGAACAGTGCTGAGTGAACCAGAACAGTTGCCGGTAATGTTTTTCTCGTGGTGTGGCATCTCGATGACCAGGGATGCTTTTAACCATTATTTACCTTTGCGGATTACAACATTGTCAGCTCTATTTGATGCTTTTCTACAATGCCTTAACTGAAACTGGTTTAAAGATGGATAAACCTCCTGAGAAGTGGAAAAAGTGGACATTCAATGACATGGATGGATTGCTGTTGTCTGTTTGTATAACTTAATCACAATGTAGAATTAAAAGAAAATGTGGAGTGTACCCATATAAACAGAATGACTGTCTCAGTTGCTAACAGCCTTATTAAACATATTCAATCAGAAAATCAATGCAGAGACAAAGTGACACTTTAGTTTTTCATTGTTGTAAAATAAAGCAATACATATTTACTGCAAACTGTGTGCCTGATATAAATTGAAAATAAGTTGTGGAGTGGGTTTGTATGGGTGAGATAAATAGTGGAAAAGTGCATCCTGTTCTTTTTAAAGTCAAAAGGGCCGTTATTGTCTCGCCTAACTTAGCATTTATGACACAAGAATGTGAACCAAACAGATCAAATCTACAAATAATTGGTACACACATTGTTTTAGCATGAAAATGAATGAAAAAAAGAGAGAAAAATGAAAATGCACATTATGCAACTGGAAAGATTAATAGTTTATGTATCAGCTCACATTTCAAGACATCCTGTCTTTCTTGGAGGAAAAAGGAAACCAACACTCTCAAAATGATCTTTTACAGCCAAAATGTATTATCTAAAGGCCTCTTTTTAAAAATATTTCATTGATCATGAGACAACGGCACTTTAGCAGCCTTTGTGTCTCACCTAAAATCTCAGGAAACCAAAATCGGTGAGATTGTTTTTAATCAGAGAAAAGGTAGGTTGTTATAAAATCTTCTATAAAATTGCAAAAAACTAAAGTTGGACCACATATCTCTCATCCCATTTCCCAATTTACACACATATAATTCCTCCCTTTGTCTCCTCTCCTCACACCACCGGTAGAGGTCGAGGTTATTTAACCATACGAGATGTTCAGGGGGGTCATTTAAAAAAATTAGTTAAATATGACACATCAAACAGCTGCATCATAAAAACATTATTTTGTTCTGACTGATTTTTTCGTTTTCTTCAATCTCATTAATTATGAATTCAATTGACAATGTGGATTAATGGGTTATAAATATGACCTCTTCAGACATCACAGATACACCTGGGCATCCATCAGCAAGCCTCCTCTCTCCGCAGTCTTCTCTCGTTCTAATAATCAAGATGTCCTTTCAAAATATTTAGCTGAAAATAATTTATGGGTCACAGACAAGACAGATCAGACGAATGAGTTGAGCTCAAAGTGTGAAACCTTAAAAATAGTCCATGTTTGCTAAATCCCAGTTCAGTAAGTCAAAGGCAAAGAATTCTTCATTTATCTATTTTTATACAATTTTCTATCTATTAATATTTCACAAAGATCATGTAGTTTTGTTGCCATCAGATTTATGTCCACTTCTTCTTTTCCTGGGTTTTAACGATGAAAAGTGTCGACAGGCTGCAACTAAGCCTCCGAGAAAAAATTGAGATGATGTCGTCTGACTTTTTTTCAAATGTATGATTAATTTTTATTTACAGGACTGTGTGCAGTTACATTCATTATTCCATAACAGATGGCTGCACCAGATTTAGCATTATGCTATTTTCATTAACGTTGACAAAGCAGCATTCGACTATTTTTCTACACTAGGTTCGAACTTTCCTGTACATACATTGCATTGCAAATGGGACAGAATTAAGCCTTGTGCTCCAGCAATTAATGAACATATAAAGCTTCTACACAAGGACAGAAAAATACTATAAAATCAGACTTATATAAAAGATTTTTGAAGAGGTGAACCAGCACTCTCTTATCTACCTACAACTGTAATCTCTATACTATACTGTGATCTCTTTTGCCGGTATAGCAGGACTGCACGTGTGCATATCAGAACTTTTGATCTCAAGTTTGATTTCAGTCGGGAAAAAAATCCCTCTCTCTTTAATAACCATCATCATATTCATTTTGAGCCTGCTGCCGGGCTAACATGGCCTGGATGAGAGCGCTGGATTGAGGAGGAGCTTGGGTTTGGGATGGAGCTGAGACCCACTGCATCCCGTCCTCTTGTTCTGCTTTCCGCCTGGCTTCCATGACTTGAATCATGGCGCTCGATGCTTGTGATGGTGGGTCATATGAATCGTTCTCTGCTTTTAGTCTGGCTTGCATGGCCTGTGTGACGGAACTGGATCGGTTTTCAGACAAATTTGTTGTACCATAGTCTTCGTTTCTCTCTTCGCCTTCAGCTCTCTGCCTGGCTGCCATGGCCTGTGCGAGGGCGTTGGAGGACGAGGAACGTTCCTCAGGCATCTGGTGAAAATCTTCATTTTCTCTTTCAGCTCTCTGGCGAGCCAACATGGCCTGCATCAGAGCGCTGGAGGTGGAAATGTCAGAGGTAGCATGCACTCCACCGCTCCTGAATCTCTCCTCTTCCTCAATCTGCTGGCGAGCGAGTAAAGCCTGAACCATGGCGTTTGAGTTGGACTGACCTCCTGAAGAGTGATCATTAAAACGCCGATTTGTGTGCTGAAAAAGAGGAGAAAAGAATAAAAAAAACTTGCCAAAAAACCCGAAGATGCAAACATATCGTATTAGAAAACGCTTTGGCAACAAACCCCTCTTTGGTTTTTCTGTTTGAGATTCTTGGGGTGAGATTTCTGGAAGTTCTGTAGGTTGTCCAACAAGAAGGACTTGTCTTTCCCCTCCTGATGAGACGAAAATGCAGCATGCGGAGGAGATGGAAATATTCATTTCAAGGTTAAAAAGAAAGACAGAATGAGCCTGAATGAGTCAAACACACATATTTAGGGCATGCTTTCTGAACACACTCACATTAACAATCTGTTGCCTCAAAAGGTGGATTAGCTGTTTGCGACCCTGGGTGATTTGCCAGAAGACGTAAATGATGATACTGTGCAGCAAAAAAATGAAATGGACAACAGCTCATGGAACCAAAGTTCATAAAACAGAAGTATTACTTGCATGACGTCACATCCGCTTCATAAATTGTGTGTGACATGAAGTGGTGGTCAGTCTAGATCAGTGTAGACCAGAGTATGTGCGGTCAACGTGTTTTTGATCGCTAGAAGATGTGTAAGTTTACGTGTATGTGTACGTTTTTACTGTTAAAACTATTCATTTTTCTTTAAGGGAGAATGAAAGAGGTCAAGAAAAGTATCTCGTGAACCGTTAGTTTGGCTCAAGAGTAGCCAAGTGCCGCGATCACTTGGTTAAAGGTTTGTAAAACCCTTTACTTCAGTTGGTTAGGGTCCTCCTCTGTTAGCGCCTGATGTTTTGTGAGTAAATTAAAGCTCACAGTGTGACAAAACACACAGCTGCTTTCATGTTTTATTCCAGAAAATTGCGGCTACTAAGCAAGAAACTGTTAACATCTGAGTTGAGGTCATTTTAACTTGTGCTAATGTTTTAGCTTCATCCACCAGGATATCTTTGTTAAAGATGACATAAAAATGGGCACCTATGAGGAATCTCGACCATGACAGAATGAAGCAGAGGGTCGGGGTTTGTTTACACCAAACACAGGTAGCAATGATGCTAGCGTTTACAGAAGCAGAAACAATGCAGGATTTGTCATGAAGGCTTTTAATCCCAACATCCCATAGATCAGCTTTGTTAAGGTCTGAAGTCTAAACTGTGAAAATACTCAGGTAACATTTTACATCTTCTTTGCACATTAATGGATTAGATTTTTAGCCATTTTGGTGGAATGTGATTGAATACCAGCAAAACAAACATCAATGTGCAAAACATGGTTTTCAATTGGATTTATCTGCGCCAACCAATGACTGTCAATCAAAAGGACACGCCCCTAATTATGAAGAATTTTAAGATTAAATAACATCTAAACAGATAAGGTAGAATT
>JBBBVU010000004.1:28448655-28463667 GCA_037177055.1 Atherinosoma microstoma
CCTGATCACTCTGTCCAGTCTGTTGGTGTCTCTCTTCCTGGTGCTTCCTCCCCAGCACACCACAGCATAAAAAAGAGTGTGTGTTGACTCTATGAAGGAGGAAGAGGGTGGTGTCCTCAACCCCCACTTTCTCCCTGTATGGAGAGGGTCCTCAGCCTGCTGAACTTGTGGTCTGATGGAACGGGCGACCAATCGCTCCATCGTCTTCATGGACGATGGAGCGGCTGGTCGCCCGTTGATGACAACGAATCAACAAAATGTCAATATTTAATCAGAGGTATCTGGAAATGAAAAATACAGAATCTCGCAAGATTAAAGTGTCCTTTTGAGCTAGAAGTTATTTTCTATGTACATCCCTGTACATTTCCTTTTCTGTGTAGTAATCCTGAACGTCTGAACTGACTCGCCTCATGATACAAACTGAAGTCAGATCTATTAAGAAGGATATAAAATAAGTGAATCCCCTGCCTTGTAAATGGTTAATATTTAAACATAAAAAATGCAGCCTCACGTGGACAAATTAGGAATTGCAGTTATTTTCTTTACAAAATTGCAGTTAATGTCTTCGATTTCTTTTTCACATTTACCGATTTCATCCCGCGGGCCAAATTGGACCCTCGTGCAGGCCAGTTCTGGACCCTGGGCCATACATTTGACACCCGTGATTTAAAGAGTGGCTTTAAATGAAAATGGTTCCTTTCGGCAGTAAATAACACTCGGATCAGACGTCCACAGCGGGACTTCACAGCTTTTATTTTGACCTGCAACGATAGAAAAATCCCAGTTGGATGAAATTTTCCTCCGGCATCACAGATTGAAAACACATTAAATTACAACTCAAAGTGTGTATTTTCAGAGTGACACACAGAGACATTGAACATAAACATAAATGTGGAAACACATTCTCACTCCTGCAGCACCAGAGGAAAGGGAGCGCCGTGATCAGTGTTTTTTTCTTCTTCTCCACAATGACATCAGTCATAAACTGGTTTTCACTGTGTAAGAGAACTTTTCCTCCATTGTGAACTTTTCATCTCTACAGTGAAATCATGTCTAAGTTTCTGGGTTTGGCAGCTTGGTGAAGTTGGCTCATGTTGGCTCGTAAGACTGAATCAGCGCTTCGGGGACTGATTACAGACGTTTAGCAAAACCATAACTCTGCTCCTCCGAATGGAATAAAAAGGGATGCAGTTGTATCTCTGGCTCCATAGCTCAGCCACCAATGGATGGAACAATATTTGTCTCCATTATACTGATGAGTAACAGCTCCGAGACTTTTAGAAAATCTCCATGTTGGCCTGGTTACAGGGGCATTAAAATTAGTTACTCCGGTACCTTTTCTTATTTTAGAATGGAGGGAGAACAGCCCCTGCTAACTTTTAATTACATGTGTTAAAATATTTAAAGATGCACACGCATGTCCATGAAGCCTGCAAGTTATAGTTACAATCAAATGAGGGATTTTTATGCATTTATTCATTATAAGCTATTTTTAGAAAAACAGAAATTGTTAATGAGAAGTACTGCTCTCACACAACGAGTATTTAACTGACTGCATATGCCATCATCTCATCTATTTTTCTGTCCAGACACAGATACAAGCTTAATGATGAAATGTGTGTGCACGTAAAAAGAAAATCATCAACCATCTGAAATTAGCTGTTAAGCTCTGGAAGTGAACTGCAAACCTGCAAAGTAATAGATGTTTTTTTTTATTTGAGATGGCAACTTCTCAAATTAGTCCTTGCAAGTTTGACATGGTGTCTGATGCAGAACATGACTGGGCAAAACGAATGCATGCAGCCCAAAGGATTACATAATGACTTATGGAATATAAAACTGGTTGATATGTGACTTAATTTGGTATGCCAGTTAGAAGCTGTATATATTGCAAGGCAAGTCTACATATTGACACATTTCGTACATAAAAGCAATTCAATCTACTTTTACATAATAGAACATGTAAAGAGAAAAACAAAACTTTAGCAGCAGCGTTCTGGATGAGCTGCAGCTGTTCAATACTCAGTCCTGTTTAAAGACCATTACAGTAATCCAGTCTATTGGAGATGAATGCATGAATGAGTTTCTCTTGGTCTTTTTGGGAGAGAAAAGTTTTAATTCAATTTATGTTTCTGATTTGGTAAAAAGCTGCCTTGATGACAGCTTTGATGTTGGCTGTTCAAAGTCAGATCTTTTATTGAGTTTATTAACACACCAAGCTTTCCAAATTTTTTAGTTTTTCCCTTGTCAGATTGAAAACTATTCTCTTTTGTCCAGTTGTTTATTTGCTCCGGACATTGACACAGTAAATCTATTGTGCTGCAGAACCATATGAAGTTGTTCATGACTGTGATAATTGATCTTTAAGCTCTGTAATATTTGACCCAAAGAGAGCATATGCAAGTTGAATAGAAGAGGATCAAGAATTTACCTATTGAGAATTGGGAATTTCACAAGTCTTAGCCAATCGATCAGACTCCCAATAGTAACGAAATAACTCCGGCCTTCTAAAAAGGACCTGAACCAATGACTACCCGCTCCAGAAAGTCCAACCCAGTTTCAAGCTTACGCAACAGGATTCTGTGATCTGCAGCAGTGGTTCCCAACCTGGGGTCCCAGAGGCTTTGAGAGCCAGTGTGATTTAAATCAAGGCCATGTCCACACAGAGATGAGTTGAGGTATTCGCTTTAGTTTTTTTTTATCATTTGGGTGTTTAATTTACATGGAACCAGTTTTGCACCATTTCATTAATGAGGCATGTCTGAGAAATGTCACAGTGCCGATGATTTGTCCTTATTTTGAAGAAAAAAAGAAGAAGAAAAAAACAAGTAAGGCGATATGTACGGTAATTACCTTAACCTTTTTTTATCAAAGGAAAGGAGTCAGCCAGAAGTCAGGAGTCATCATTTAAGGTGAGAATCTAGCAAATGAAAGTATGAAGCCAAGCATGGTTTTAACACAGGGCGGGTGGGGGGTCCACAGCTTTTTGGAAGGGATTTGAAGGTGGTGAGTGTATCAGATTGTCTAAAGTTCAGTGGCAGAGCATTCCAAAGACGGTGGGCCTTCAGGCCTTCAGGCCCTCGACCCCATGGTGGTTAAGCGAGAAGGTGGGACGGTAAATTTGATGCAGGAGGAAGATCTGAGAGTACGGCCGGGTATGTTAATGTGGAGGAGTTCAATAAGCTACAGAGGGGGTGAGGTTGTTAATGGCCTTGAAGGTGAGAAGTAAGATTTTGTAGATGATACAGAATTTAATTGGAAGCCGGTGGAGTTGCTGCAGAACAGGTGTAAAATGAGAGAGAGAAATAATATGGGCAGCAGAGTTTTGAACCAGTTGCAGTTCATGGAGGGTCAGATAAACTAAAAAGAAGAGAGCTGCAATAATCAAGACAGGATGTAACCAGGGAGTGGACCAGAAAAGGAGTACTGCTGGGTGTGAGAGATGGAGGTAAATAGGAGATGTGACGTAGATAAAAGTAAGCTGAACGAGTGACATTGTTTATATGGGACTGGAATGATTGAGTACACATTTTCGATAAAGATCCTATTCAATTTTTAGTTTATTTGGAGGACTGTAGTCTAACCTAAATTTGTGCCATTAGAAACTTTTGCTGCTTCTCATTAGTTCGTATTCTTGTCAGAACTGTCTAGTCTTCCTTTTTCCTACACAGACACATATGACACAATGCTTATGTGAATCCTAGACAAAAAAGCCTTCCTCCATGCCCACTGTCCGTTATGTTGAAACAGAATGTCGGTGTTGTGTCACTCGTTGCACACCCTGTTTGACAGTAGCTCAAACACCACACTGGGATTCTCTGCTGGCATTTTGACTGGATGCGATTGAGATGCAGCCAATTAGTGTGAGCAACGCTGCTCTGCGTCTTGTCATGAGCAACCAGGAGAATGGAGGCTGCAACCACAACACACACCGGTGTCAACAGCTTGATCAGATAACCTTGTCGCTCAAGTTCATAACACATGGCGGTGTCTTGTAGATATATAAGTCATAGTTGTCCTTTTTTCTCTAAAGCTATGTCTTGGTAATTCTGTATTACTTGCAGGCCTTTCTGTCAGCAAGAATCATTATCATGCAGTCTGTTGACATTCTGGTTTAATCCGCTGTTTCGATCCATATCACTCACTGTCATTACCTGCCTTCATAAATAACTGGATGCCCGAATAGTCTCATGGCAGTCATCAAAATATCCTCCAGGAATTCTCATTGATTCCTGGCATCCTCAACAATGGCTGCAAACAAATTAAATTCCTATCAGAAACCTGCAAATGAAGGTCTCTTTTCTTATTCTGAGTGAATTTAAGGAGTAGAGAAAATACTTATCCAAAATCCTAACGCAAACCCAAATGGTCCTATATCTTCTGTATTTGTGTCGCCTAACATAAACCCTCCCCGTTGATGTTACCCAACAGCCTGAGTCACACCACTCATAAAGCATGGACTTGGACACAAATCATCGCCGAGCAGAGGACAGATGAGGCGGCGCTGGGCACAGCACGCTGTCTGTGGCGCATTGATACAAGACATTTGATGGAAGAGAAGAGGAGGAGTGCGGTTAAATATTCAAAGAGGGTGATGACAACATGCACAGAGGTAAAGATGATGTGTAGTAGTATCTCCTGGATGCTTATTGTGGGAACTAACATATATGTGTGTGTGTATGTTTGGACTTAACCCAGACTGACTCTAAGTGCCAGCTTCCATCAGTGCAGGAGGTGTGTCATGTCAGCCTTTTATGAAGCCTAATGCCTACTTACTGTTTGCCAAATGTGATGACAGCTGAGATGGCTGTCTCATCATTTATGTAATAGGAGAGAGCAAGAGTTTGTAGAAGTCATTGAAAGTCTCTCATGATTCATGCATATCACAAATTAAGATATTACTTGTGCCCCCATGTAACCTATAATCCCTTTCATGCCCTTAGGCTTCATACTTACTCCATTCACAACATGATATACAGCATACATACACACATACACATACACACATATACATTTGTGCTGTGCAAAAATTTAAATGTTCAATTGTGATTAGTTGAATGATTTTCTGTGATTAATCGCATTGTTACACGCCAAATTCAATCATTTAAAAAGCAGTGTATTGCACAAATATTTCTACCAATTAAATCTTAATGTGATAAAATCAAATACAAAAGACAAAGAAGGCTGAAAATGCAGGATTTATTTGTAAAGTTGTAATAATTCAGAAGTATGAATTTCCAGCTGGAACAATATCTGATTTCCAGCCATCAGGGGTGTTATTCTGCTGTAACAAACATCAACATTGAAATCTCAGCACTTGCAATATGTAAAAGGAAAATCTGTTGAGAAATGAGAGAGTTTTGGGGGTTTACAATTTCCATCGAAAGTCTGTGAAATGAGCGTAATACAATTGCATCTAGTTCTTAGTGTGTGTGTGCTTCTTTCTGCATGTGGACACAGTGGAGACTCGGCAGAGCTGGAGGCAAAATGACCACACAAAACTGGTTCGTGTTAGCGTGACTCACCCCAAATGCTGAAGAGGGAAGATGGCCATCCTAGGCCAGTATATTTCCACATTCCCTGAGTTTTTCTGCAGAGGAATAACAAAATGAGAAAAATAAAATACTTGCATTACAAGAGGCCTTTGCACCGCCTTCGGTCCTCGGGCCTAATAATGTGTCCAACCCTTTAGCTATCACTATGCTCTCTTTCCTCCAGGTATTACTTATCGAAAAAAGTGTGTTTACATTTTTTCTAAAGCTGTGTGACAGTTTCACTCATTTTAATATTTTTCTTCTAAGCTGTTCCAAAGCTGTTTCAGCTTAATTCTTACTCCAGGAACATTTTTTGTTTGTTACCAGGGAGTAAATTATTTTCTGCTTTCTACACTATTTGCAGAGTATTACATTTCACCAGATCCATAAAACTGAATGCTTTTGACTTTTGACTTGACTGCATTATGTATTACCCTTATTGCTCTCTTCTGTAACATGTAGAATGACTGAAGGGTGCTTTTTGTAAGTGTTACCACACACCTCAACCGCGTATCCTTCATGTAGACTGAAAAAGGTTATTCAGACAAATAAAACAAAAGAAAAAAATATAATAACTTTTTGTCCACTGTCCACGCATGTTCCACATTTATATCTATTTTGTGTGATAGAAATTCATTTCTAGCATAGCTGATCTCACAGCAAGACACAACTCTATAATTTCTTTTCTTTGTCAAGTTGTGTCTTTTATTCTCACTTCTAACCTAAAAAAAAAATGGAAATGAACTGAACTTTGAACTAGTTCCAAATTGAAATAGTGAACTCTGAACGTGAACTTTTCATTTCAACCTGTGAGCACTGAATTTTGAACAAGTTCACGAGAAGCATGAACTTGCACAGCATTGCCAAAAGAACAGAGGGAGTGTTACACATTGTGAGTCAAGTGAGACAGCTGGTGTTTGCCAATGCTCCAGACATTTCCAACGGCACATTGTATAAGGACCCTCAAGTAAAATGAATCTTCAAGGTGCATACCCTTACGCATGTAATGGAAAACTGACAACAGAGACATAATGATAGATGATGACAATTGTCCATGCAGTGAATGTCCCTGGGTGGACCTGAACTGGAAATGCCTGCATAGTTAGCAACTTTCAGTGGTTAGCACTTTACAGTCCTTGAGGACCTGCAAGAACTAGGTCGCCAAGGTCGAGTGTCTGTCATCATATGTATGTAAAAACATTTGAATTCAGATCACATAATTCCCTATAGGACATACGACCATGACACACTTTTGCTCCATTTTGATAAACTTTAGATCATGTGTGTCAAACATAATTGGATCCTCTGGCCCAGGGGATGAATTTGGTAAACATGAAAATGACATAGAAGATATCAACTGCATTTTTTCAAAATAGAAGTTACTGCAAATCTTAAATTTGTCCACGAGAGGTTGCATTTTTATATGTTAAAACATTAAACATTGACAAGGCAGGAGAATAATCTTTTTTTTTTCTACAGATCACACTTCAGCTTGAGGTAAATCAGTTCAGGTGGTCAGGATTGCTACACAGATGT
Organism: Atherinosoma microstoma; assembly: GCA_037177055.1. NCBI lineage: Eukaryota > Metazoa > Chordata > Actinopteri > Atheriniformes > Atherinidae > Atherinosoma > Atherinosoma microstoma. The sequence goes on from JBBBVU010000004.1 coordinate 28,455,726, forward strand.
AGAAATGTATGTTCATGTAAGATAATTTCTAGATGTTAAGTTATTCTCATCATAATGTGAAATACTGTATTTTTCAGTTCCTGATATCTATGATTAAATGCTTTGGGCCTTTTTTTTTTTTAGATCCATTGTGATCTGTAAATTATAATGCATGTATAAATGATTAACTGAGACAAAATATTGTTGAAATTGCACTAATTTTGCAAAACAAATTTCAGGTTATTCCGAAAAGCTTTTGTATAAGGCTAGGCCATTAAAAGTAAACATCTTGATAATCAACTTTTTTGTGCTAAAACAAAGGGCTAAATTGGGATTTTTCTGTTATCTATAGGTTACAATGCTGTCATTTCACTGGTCTGGCCTTCTTTAGATTAAATGGTACTGTATATTGCCTAAATATGGCCCAATACATGACTAAATTGAGTTTGACACCCCTGCTTCAGATGAAAGTTCCAGTTTTAGAAAGTTTAGCATTTTCTACATATTTGTTTCTTTCTTCTACATCACTTTTTCTTACATCTGATGAGAAGCCAGTCATTCCATTTCCCCCAGACTCAGATCAGTGAAGTGTAAGGTAAGGCGTGTACCAACACTCCATTACACTTGTTTAGATATTTCCTTAATATGTACCTGTGAACCGATGCCATTGGCTATCCTCAACATATTGCCCATTCACCTTCCCTTCATCCTGCAGAAATGATGCTTCAGTGCTTAGTGGATCAAATGAGTGTTCAAACCCAGCCACCATACAGCAAGGTCTCCTCACATCTGCTGCCCCATTGGCTTTAAGTGACTTTTGGTGGCGAGAGTGGTGATAAAAGCACAGACATCATAGTAATGAAAAGGATGACAAGCCCAGGTAAGGACTGATGCTCTCTCCTCCTCTCTATCCATCTAGCGTTGTCTTATGTCTTCTCTTGGTTCCAATACACTGGTGTTGTAGTCAATACTGGCATGTGTCTAGTCCTCAGAGCTTGACAGAAAGGGAGGAGGAGTGAGACAAATGGGGCACAGAGAGTAGCTGAAGGATGTCTGGCGTGTAAACACCACGGAGGTTGATCAGAGTGCAGTTGTAGAAGTCCTTGAAAGTAATAAGAGAAGGACAAAAAGAGGAGGGCACGGCTGCTCACACCCCAGAGGAAGCTTCGACCAAAGGGCTTCCATATTAAGATTTTTTGTTTAGCACATCAGCGGGATGAGCGCTGAATTTTAAAGATGTAGCATCAGCTCACAGCACCACAAGTATCGATTAGTCCCCAACTTGTCATTAAAGTTGCTCCTGCAGGACAAAGCGTGGGCTGGACTTAATTTGCACATCAACGAGCTGCGTTTTGAATGAACAGTTTGTCTTTTTTTATAAAAGGTTTGCTTCAATATGTAAAGCATTCATTATACCCAGCTGTGTGCCACGTCACCTTTAGACTCTCAATAATGTCCTCTGAAACTTTATTGTCAACCCTGTGTTTCGCATTGCCCTTGAACATGGAAATACTATTCTGATGAGGTTCTTATTAATTATCTTCAACATTAAGCTATGTTTCAAGTTAAATACACAAAGAAAAATGAGTTTTTACACTCGCAGCCAGTAATTAATGCATCTCCTGGTGATGATTGAGGATTAGGAAACCAGGTTGAAAAAGTCTTCCTATCCTTCACACTTTGCTGAGCAATAGTGGCAGGATACTGATGATGCTGCCAGATATGACACATGTTTTGATAAGGCTGATAAATTTTTTCTGATTGATTTGATTAATTAAGCAGGTGAACAGTTTGCAAAGTAATCACAAAGGAGTTTTATGTGTGCAAATTTAATTTGATAGGTTTTCGGTCCACACAATTAAAAAAAGCATGTAAATGAGCAGCAGAGAGGCAGTTGGAAACGAAGTGTGAATAATGCACCGCTGCCTAGATATTCAAACAAAATGTGTTGGAAATAAAGAGATTACAGTATAAAAGGGAGAGGTATAACAGCTGATGGGGAAAACAATTGAAACAAGTTCAGAGGGGAGAGAGCTGTTGAAATGTTGAAATTTAGCAACAAAGAATTAGGCAAAAACACACGGTTAAAATGAGGCATCTTCATTAGGAACTTGCACCTGGGTAGGACAGGATTTCCCATGGTACAAAACAAACATTCCGCAAAGTGTCATTGTGAGTAATTACACCACATCCAGTATTTTATTATACAATGAAAGTTTGGAAATGTTTACTCACTTTCAGTTAGAGATCAATATATTCCTGTGTGCTAAAATTGCCAAACATTAGATCTATAATTTGTTTGAACCCAAATTTTAACAGACACAAGCAAAAATTATTTTTGTTGTCCTCACTGACCAACTCACTGACCTGTACTGAATATTCAAATTAATAGAACTTGATGCCAGAAACACACAAATAAAATTAAATATAATTTCATCTTGAATAAAATAAAATAAAATAAAATAAGATAAGATAAGATAAGATAAGATAAAATAAAATAAAATAAAATAAAATAAAGGTAAAGTAATCAGCAGATATGAGTTGGTGACAGGTTAGGGTGTCAGGATTGAGTATAAAAGGAGCATCTAGTTAGTGAGTTAGTCACTAATATTCTCATTTTAATATGCAATCTCATGAGCTACATTACAGAAGAAAAAAAAAATCACAAGGCATATAGAAGCCCCACACTTTCAGCATTATTTCTCAGCAAACCAACTGACACATTTAGTCAACTTGATTCATAAAGATAATAAAAACCATGGATTAGAAAAAGTCAATGTAAGAACACTGCGGTCACAGATTTAACCCTCATACCATCCTCAACCTGGAAAATGAACTACTGTAAAAATATAACTATCCACTCAACTCTGACAGCCTGGTGGAAAGCAAATACAATCAAAAAAGTGTAGGCATACCAATCTGGCACAGCCCTGATTTACACTCAGAAAAAAATGTCACAAATGGGTTTTGCAGACACACACACACCTGTTCAATATGCACCTCAGGTAGCCCTGAAAATTACTTCCAGGCCACTTGGACTTGCCAGCCAGTTGCCCATTACATGGACAGGTACTGATCTTGACTGTCCCTGACACATTAGGGTGTGTAGCATCATCCTCGAAGCCCTCCACCTCAATCAACAGATTCAGACTTTTTTGCAGTACTTTTTTTAAAAAGTGGTCAAAACGGGAATATTTTGTGAAATGCTTGGATGCTGTGTCACTCTGAGGAGTCGTTTTCAAGAACAGCAACATTTGGAAAAAAAAAAAGAAAATAAATGTTGGCAAAAATCATGAATGTGGACAAGAAAACAGTAGATTAAATTTATATGAGTGTTTCATGTTTTGCAGTGAGTCTGCATTGTTACACGAGATTTTGTTGGAGCAGATGAGTCTACTGATTAGTTCCTCTCATTTAAGTAATGCTCGTCAGTGATAGCAAACACTCACATTCTATATGTGTGGCTCTCAACAGCACACATCTTGTTGTACCACCAAGCTATCTCCATCGCATTTGTATATCTTGTGATTAATTTTCTATCAGCTCAACCATCAGTTTATCTCTTCCTCACATGTTTCTGTCTCCCAAGTGCTGTTATCTTCACATCTTCGCTTGATACTGTCCCTCCCTTCATCTTTTCCTCTCTTTATTCTTGCCATCCCTCATGCTGAGTTACATCCCTTGTCTTCTTATGTGAATAATACATGGCCTCTTAGGCTTTGGATGGGGAAAGAGAATTAGATCCCTGGGTCTGAGCTGCTTTTCTGTCTGCTCACCACCCAGGACCTCATGCCCGCCATGTCTGGCCTGCTGCTGAGAGGAATACTGAAAGACCTTCAATGACACACTGTTATCAGCAGGTTATCAAGCACAACAACACATGGGTCAAGCCTTTTGTGCACACAGAGTGAGAATGAAGGTGAGAAAACATTCAAGATCTACAAACACTTTTATTGTATAATAAAATACTGGCTTTTGGATCCTTTCTTGAAGAGAAAACAACAAACTTATACTTGGGTCCCTTTAAAAATGTATAATATGGTCTCCATAAGATCACCTGTATAAACAAAAGTTAAATAAAAATACTATAAAGCCTTTTTAAACACAAAATTATTAGTCTCCCACTAATTGATGATCTAATTACCTTACATCACATCTAGCAAGCTATTAACAGGCACCTGCTTTGTATTGCCCGGGTCACTGGGACTCGCATATAAGAACAGCGAGCACTGAACTGGTACATGCTGGCTCTATCTGTAGTGGCATGCTGTCCAATCGCACCAATGGAGGGACATACATCCGGTCCTTCATGATGCCAACAGAGAAAAAGACTCGCGGGAATGTTGAATGGAGGGATTTTCCAATGGAAGTGTCAGGTGTCTGAGACTGTTATCACCAAAGCTGGCAAAGTCTCTGTTCCTCCACCTGGTGGGATGCTGGTGTGCTTTAGAAAGTGTTTGGGGAAAAAAAAGACATAATAATTCTCATATCTAATATACTATATCATTTAGCATTTAACTTAACCAGGAAAGTTTTCATGTCACGGGGTTTAGGTGATTAGTGTTGTTTTTATTGCATGTTTTTATTTGTGGCCTATAGTTTGTTTTTTTACTCCATTTTGATCTGAATTTATTTTGTATTTATTGCATAGGTTTCATTCATTTTGGTAGGGTTTTATTTGTATTTAAGATTGGTCACTTGCCGATCACCCCGGTCTCGGGGTCACCTCTGACCTTTGTACAGGCCGGGTCACATTTGCATGATCACTCTTCTTTGAAGCCACTCCACTTATTCTGCATTCTGACACATTTACTGTGTTGTCCTGTAGTTTATTTACTAATAGACAATGATGGGAATAACGGCGTTAGAATAAACGCTGTTACTAACGGCGTTACTTTTTTCAGTAACAGGTAATCTAACTGATTACTCTTTCCATCGTTACAACGCCGTTACCGTTACTGATGTTCACTGACAGCGCGTTACTATTGTAAGATGAGATTCATTTTTATTTTGGGTACACTGAAGTTTCACATTTGTTCGGACTATATTGTGCTGCTGCTGCCGTAGTGAAGAGGAGGCGGAGGGATACATTTGAAACTGGAGAATACAGTCGAGTAGAAGAAGCCGTGTTCTGTTGTGAGCGGGTGCTAGCTGAGAATAAAGCAGCATCACGTGTTATTTTTATAATGCTGCAACTCCGTTACTAACGCAGTAACTTTTAGGGAGAAGTAACTAGTAACTATAATTAATTATTTTTTCAAAGTAATGTGCTTAACACTGCTAATAGATACTTTGGTTTTAGTTGATGCATGTTTTTTTTCAACTTGTTCATCTCTCATCGATGCTCCTGATGGTTGTTGGCTTTGTGCCCCCTCGGGGGCTGTGGGAGGTTCTTTGGGTGTAGCAGGTTGTCTAGAGTCTGTGGTTGAATTGGATTGTTGTCTATTTGGTGTATCTTTGTCTTCTCTTTTTTTTCTGCCTACTCTCCCATTCCTTTCAGTTCTCTTTCTGTCCCCTCCAGTCAGGTCCAACAATATAATGTAAATGCAGTAATAAACCATTATTTAAAACAAGTCAAATCTGGCCTTGGATTGCCTGAGGTTATATATAACCTCTTTGCCTTGTCCAGGTCATCCCCAGAAAAGGGGCACATCAAGTTATCCCAAGCTTCATCCCCCACAGCAGCATGGGAGAAAAGCTGTGAGGAGCTTGAAAGCGGTGTTGACTTAAGAATATCTAGGATTTAATTTTTTATGGCTCTCCTTCCAGCACTGGTACAAATATGCCTCCATCATCTGTGAATCCGTGACTGACAGCATTAGTGACAGTGAAGCAGTGCCTGTGGTCAACTAAAGCCATCAACACAATGAGCCGCCGCCGTTGTAGTTGTAAAAAGTAAATCTAGTTTGATCCAAAGCACCGAAATACAACCACGCTAGCGGATAGTGGAGACATTTCTGATTGGTTGAGTATTCTCAGCGTTTTTTATTTCCCCCTGTTATGTCTCAGTAATTTCAGGTTCCATATTTACAACACCCCATAAAATCGCTCAACAGGAATCATCGTTACTGTTTGCAGACACAACATTCAAACTAATTATTTTTTGAACTCCAGAATATATAATGAGGAGTCAGATCTCAGATTGTGACAAGAAAGCAGTTAAATTAGAGCAGTGTAATGTTGCTCTGATCTTTTCATTGTCGTTATAATATAAACACACAAATACATATATTCAAAACCCTGCAAAAATATGCAACATGGACAGATTTTCAGACAACAGCTGAAACATGCCTCACAGTTGTCAGGCAGCTGCAGGGTCACCTTATCAGACTACAGAAGCAGCAGTGGCTGCTCTAAGAAAGATGTGATTTAGAGTAATATAACATGATTCTCAATTTTTTTTCCTCTTTTATTTTCATAGCGGTTGTGCTCTTTGGCACAAAATAAAAAAACATAACCAGTGGCGTTTCCAGGGATTTTTTTTCTAATGGGGTGGCCAAGTTAAGACAGATGTTAGTCTGGGGTGGCCAATCAATAGATATCATTAACAGTAATGTCCAGACAAACAGCTGATGAAGACAAACAGCTGCATCAGTGGCCTATGAGATATTGACTAAAATGTAAATAAATAGACAATCATATATTGTCCATAAACATCTACACAGAAGCTAATGGCACTGACATCATTAAATAATTTAACAAATGTAAAGAGAGAAACTATTGTTGTGATTAAAAAAAACTGTTTTATTGATGCGTTATCATCACTTTATCATAACTTTGTAAACAGCCAGCATGTTCACTGCTCACTGGCTCGCATGGATCAGAGTAACTGGGTTTAACGGGTCTCTTTACTCAGAACAGAACCTCGGTGATGTGAAAACAGTGCAGCTGAACACAGTTTCTACCATCATCATCATCATCATCCACAGCAGCTGATGAAGGTCCTGCTGTGGCGAACATGTCAATCACATTTGGACATTTGGCAGTGTCTTTCTTTTCCTTCTTTTATCACACAGTGTGTCTGCGCCTCCTCTCTGTTTTCTCTCCTCGGTTCTGACAGGTAGCTGCATCCACAAAGCCAAAAGCGGATTGGTTCAGCCTGGTGTCAATTAAGAACAGAACCAATGGGCCGCAGATCAACGTGTTTCATGGGCCGGAGGTCAGGAGACAAAGTTCTGTGCTGACTATGGTGAATGAATTACTCAGGCACATGGACCACAACGAACGGGGCCAATACATCTGAGAGGGCTGACCCAGTGTTAATTAGGCTGCTGATATGCCGTGCTATGAACACTCAGACATTGATGAGCTAAACCACAAACTGGATGCTATTCCTGATCAGAGTAGCAAGCTGATTGTGGCTACTGGACTCATTTGGACCGTGGATTCCAAATTGAAGAAGGTGTCGGCTCGGCTTAGAGGGACCTGACCCCCGTATTCGGACATTTTGGAGTCGCCGTGAGAGACCACTGAAAGACTTGAGGCAGACAAAACAAGCTCTGTCTGTCCCAAAACAATTTTGTTATCTTAATTTGGCTCCCTGACTTATCACATTCCCCTGTGGCCAAATATATACACTTACTCTCTGTCCCCCCACCCCGCCTCCGTCAGACCCTGAACTCTACTCTACTCTACTCCACCCCCCGTACCCCGCCCATCCCCGCCCTCCCCATGTTGCCTAATGTTGTGAATGTCTGAATATGTGCTTCTATATACCTGAGGTTTTTTTTTATTGTACCTGTGCAGTGTGCCTCTTTTTTCCCCCCTCATCCACCTTTCCCTCCTGTCATCTTTTCCTGCTAAGGAGTGCCTGGCTGCTTTACGCGCCGTTGTATGGCTGCTGCCTCAGTCCACCTGATCCATTGTTATGTCTATGTTATTGTCCTTGGATGGGTTGTACTGGAAAAATTGAATTTCCCCTCGGGGATCAATAAAGTATCTATCTATCTATCTATCTATCTAT
>JBBBVU010000004.1:28546106-28558606 GCA_037177055.1 Atherinosoma microstoma
CACACGCACCTCTACCCTCTCACTGCTAATCCACACCCCCCCACACAACCTCCTCCCCTGCCCTCGCACACCCCCAACACGCACACCATCCACACTACACACACCCACGCAAATTAAAACTTAAATGAAAATAGAATGGATAAAACCTATTTATAAATAGTTAAAAGAAAAATTGATTAATAAATAAATAAACAAATAAATAAATAAATAGTAATCAAAAGCATAAAAGGTTAAGAAAATTAGGTTAAGATAAGAAGAGTAAATAGAATAAAATCAGTCAAAAGCCAGATTAAAAAGGTGGGTCTTGAATCTCCTTTTAAAGATATCAACAGTCTCTGCCGCCCTGATGATCTCTGGCAGGCTGTTCCATAGTTGGGGACCATAGTGGCTGAATGCAGCCTCCCCATGGTTCTTTGTCCTAACTTTTGGTATCACTAATAGGCCACTGCCAGAAGATCTCACGGTCCGTGAGGGCTGATATGATGAAAGCAGGTCAGATAAATAAGAAGGCCCACGTCCTTTAAGACATTTAAAAACCAATAAAAGAACCTTAAAATCGATCCTGAAACGCAAGGGGAGCCAATGCAGCGATTTTAAAACTGGTGTAATATGCACCTGGTTCTTGTCAGTACACGTGCGGCTGAGTTTTGCAGTGGGTGATAAAAGTAAGCTCAGAGTCAAAAATTACATTCAGGTTCTTTACACATTGTGAAGGTTTAAAATCTTGTAATTTTGGTAAAAATTTCTCTCTCTTGCTTTCAGGACCGATAACCAAAACCTCTGTTTTGTCCTGGTTGAGCTGAAGGAAGTTGACTTGATCCATGACTTGATGTTAAAGAGGGCATCAAGTGGCTTTGTGTCATCAGGAGACACAGCGATGTACAGCTGTGTATCATCTGCGTAGCTGTGGAAGCTGATACCGTGTCTCCTGATGACATCCCTAAGTGGAAGCATATAGATTAAAAAGAACTGGACCCAAGATTGAGCCTTGAGGCACTCCACTCCTAATTTCATGCCTTCCAGAGGAACATGTATCCAAACTTACAAAGAAATAACGATCTGTGAGGTAGGACTTGAACCAGTTAAGAACAGTACCAGAGAAGCCGACCAGGTTTCTAAGTCTGTTTAAAAAAATGTGGTGGTCAACTATATCAAAAGCAGCACTTAGATTCGACAAAACCAAGACTATAAGATAAATAATTTGTGTGGGCTCACCCTTTATTGTGTAGTAGGTAGATGAAAAAGTCTGGGAGGCGCTGAGATTTAACCTGGGCTGGCTGCATTTATGGGGCAGGTGTTATACAAGGTGAACTAAACAACATTCCCACAGGTGCATTTAGAAAAAACAAAACTAGTTCTTCTCTCGTCTGTCCATCTGGTCTTTTTCTCCTGAAGTGCAACATTTCTGTCTGTTTAGTAACCACGCTGCTCTGGTCTGTTGCCTCCACTATGTTTATTGCTGAAGATTGCGGAAAAAAATCTTCACTGCTTAACGAGCAACACAGCAGCAGATCTAAAGAATGACGGAGAAATTGAAGAATAACGGTGTTGACATGATCAAAGTCTAGATCTCAACTTGACCGAAATACTGTGAACATCAATAAACTGAAACAACATTGCAAAAAAATTATGTGACAAAATTCCTCCATAAAAGTTTGAAAAACTGATAGAAATATAGAAATAATTAATCCAGTGATTCCTGAGTAAGGTGGTTCTGCAAGCTATTCATTCATGGAATGTTCTTCCTCATTTTAGTTTACTTTTCAAACAAACAATGACACAATATGTCATGTATTGTTATTTGTTTGAAGTTGTAGACCATTGGACCTTTTTGGTCTAAAACATGTCCTGAAAGATGCAGAGTAATATTTATCTACGAAAATTGATTAATGATTTCCTTTGAAACAAAAGTACAACAGGTACTTACTGACTGAAGCAGCTAGAAAAACACATTGCTGAATTCAAATAAAAAATCTTGTCATTTAAATTAGGATGTGCGCTGTCTAGCTAAGATTCAGGCACACTACGTAGCTGTTTGCAGTGTCTCAGCCTCTGTTCCAAAGGTCATTGTTAATCAGCCAAACCAGCAGGAACATAAAATCTTTGTCACCTACACAAGTGAAACACGCTGTGAAGGCTGCCATTCGCGGTACAAGCTTTCTCCCTCATTACTTACCTCCCTCTCTCTCCTTTTTTTTGTTTTGTCTTTTCTTATAATCAGTATGTTGTTTCTCTCAAATCATAGCCGGTGTTACTATTTTTACCAGTTCAACACTGTTGCTTGGTCACAGAGGTCTCTGGGGAGTGGATAAGGAGAGAAATGCTCACTGAGTGAAAACATAGGACTTCTGTTATGCTTGCCATTAAAGTAAACGGCCTGGCGAGTGAAAATTGCCCCTCACAGAGCCTCAAAGATTTGGAGAAAGAGAAGAGAGTGAAAGGAAAAGAAGTTTCTACGGCCCAGGCGATGGTTAGACAAACTCTTAACCTTGAAGACAGATGAAAAGAGTCGGCCTGAAGAAGAGTGAATATTAAGAAAATCAGAGTTTAAACGAGAGTTGCGTCGTGTCGTTGGGGAGAAAAAAGTCTGAACCTTTGAAAAATCAAAAATGGAACAGACTTTGATGTAGCGACTGAGTAAAGTGGAGCTGTGTGAACTAGTCCTACCCTCTCAATGTTAACTTTACCCAGTGGCATCGGTTGTTCAGGATTTGGGAGATCTTCCTGTGACCTTGTGCTACCTTTCTTTACCTTTAGACAGTCAGGCCTTTCCCCTTGTGTCCACTCCGCACACTGAGCTAAATGGTTCATGCCTCACATTTAGAAGACAGACACGAATGCAGAATCAAGCTTGTCATTTACGTCCATTTTAATATAAAAACATTTCTCGTTAATTTAGATTTAAAAAAAATTTAGATTAAATTAGATTTTAAAAAAGTAAACCTCCTTCGAATGAATAAAATCCAGATGTCCAAATAGTTTGCCAATGAATTCATCATCCTAAGATGCAGAATTATAACACATCTTTCAATGTATTTACTTCTTTTTCCGTAGACATTTAGCTCTGTGTGCCAGCAGGCTTTGAGGGAATAAGTTAGATAAACTCCAGTATCCTTCATATTAACAGACATCACAAAATCTTTGTGATGTAAGCCACTGACTTCCATGTCATACGGATGGCTCCTTCTAAAATTAAAGAAGCAAATGTCAATGAATGTGCATAAGAGTCATTTTCTATCAGAAGTGGAGGCCCTTTCAGACCCATTTAACTGTTCTTTATGTAGTCAGCAAAACACAGCAGGAGCTACATCTGGCAGGGATAATTATTCATTGCCTTAATGCTGGCTCACACAGGCAGCTCTTATTTTCTGTTAAGTGGTTTGTCCCAGAGACAAGAAGCTCATTGAATGATTTAGGACAAACAGATTGGCTCTAAGGTCAGAGAATCTTAATATTAACAGAGTAAAGCTACAGGGAGCTGGACTATTCCCCAAGGGTTTGGGCAGCAGACAGGTTACATGGCATAGCATCCATATAATCTGGCTCAGAGATTGTGTTTAAAGATATTATTTTTCTGTTGCTCCAAGATGTACAGCTCCATTCCATCATACATCTCAAATAGGCAATGTTTGTACACTTAAATCATGAATCATATGTCTCAGATTTCTTTACGCTTTAGAAAACATCTATTGTCAAACCAAAGTCGTTAAGTTTAAGTTAAGGTTAATGTTGGAGCTGTCTCAGTGCCAGGGACGGACTGGCCATCTCGCACACTGGGCATTTTCCTGGTGGTCTGACACAGTTTATTCATTGGTCTGACTGGTCCATGATCCTCGTTAAATCGGTGGTCCAGCTAACACTGGGCTAGACCGCTCAAATTCCAACACCACCCCCTTTCGCTGTGGTCCCTGAGCGTAAATAATTCTCTGTTTAAATAGTTAGTACATAAGTTTCTTTCATGACCACCGGCCCATGAAACATGTTCGTTTGGTTCTGTTCTTAACTGACACCATGCTCAACCAATCAGATGTGCTATTAAAAAAAGAAAAAAAAAGACTGCCATATGTCCAATAATGATTGTCATGTGACATGTTTGCCACAGCAGGGCCTTCATCACCTGCATCATGGATGATGATGATGCTGGTGCTACAAGTGGTAAGCTGCACTGTTTTCACATCATCATGGTTCTCTTCTGAGGAAAGACATCCAATAAACCCAATAAGTCTGATCCATACCAGCCAGTTAGCGGTGAACAAGCTAGCTGTTTTATCGTCATGTTAGTTTGTCCCGTTACATTTATGAAATTAGTTGATGATGTTAGTGTTTCCAGCAGAGAGCTGGATAACTGGCTGTGTTCACTGGTTAAAACAGCAGATCGTAAATTTAGTTCTTTTATGTCTTCCTGAACTAAATCATCTTATTGAAAGTGAGAACGTGTTTTTTTTTAACCATCATTCATCATCATTAACAGTGAGTCATCAGATCTGATTTTCTTTATTAGCCTATTTGTCATTGGTTGTGGGCTAGTAGTCAGCTACTGGAGTCAAAATGTGTTAGAATCAGCTTCTGTGTCGGTGTTTATGGACATAAAATTGTCTATTTATTTACTTCTTTGTCAGTTATAGGTGGATGATGCAGCTGTTTGCCTCTTCAACAGAGAATCCAGTAATTCTATACCTGAATGCATCTTTACATAAAAAAAAAAGAAAAAAGCTCCATCCAGTCTTCTGTTTAACCTGGTTGAGATAAGATCTCCAGAAGGGAAGAGCAGGCAGCAGATGCAGAGACACTGTTTCTGCACTGTGTCCAGGAACAGTTTTCATCTGATCCATCATTTCTCATGTCTGTTCTTTCTGTTTTCTTTCTCCATCAAACACAAAGTGGGATGGATGCTGCTCTAAGTTTCATCAACTTGCTGGAGTTTATATGTTTATTTTATTAACAAATTACAATGACGTCCTCTCACTGATTCCCGCTAACTCACTGCATGGTTTTAGTAGTTTTAAGGAATTGCACAGTTGATATACACATTAAAGGGAGAGCAAAGATTTGTGGCGTGCATGATCGTATATGAGCCAGTCTGAGTTAAAATGCCAGGGCCAGTCCGTCCCTGTTTAAAGTAAATATGCATTGAATGGTTAGTCAGCAGAATCAGTAGAGCTTTGCTGCAAATTAAATTATATCAACAGATTATATGTGGATTGCAATTAAAATCAATAAGAATTAGTTTCTATTGATGATCCTCTGAAGGATAACATTGTTATCCAGAGAAACTTTTGGTGTCTGGGGTGAAATTTTCCTGCTACATGCCGGTTTAGGTCCAGCTCTGCATTAGGCATGTATTAGCATTATTAAGATCTTTTCATCATGAAATAGCCTACTCAGTACAGGATCCACTCCTGTCTCCTTTTGGGTGTCTTATCCTAAAGCACCTTCATTGCACTTATTTCGTCTTGCAAGCACTCTGGATGTTTTTTTTATCTTTCTTTGATCTAATGTATATTAGGTTTATATGTATGATATAACTTTATAATTGTCAAGCTCTTTAATGTCTCAGAACTACTGTCAATCATTACTGTCAATGCACACAGTTGGCTCAAATTTGGGATGCTTTGCTTCAAAATAGGATAAGAAGCTAGTTGACTCATCACAAGTAAGAACAATAGAAATCTTTCCAACCATGATTATCTGATTTGTCCCGAAATTAAGCAGGTACAAAACTTGGCATAAAATGTAAGTAAATCAGGTGTTTAGATGATACATTTTCCTCTTTAAAAATACCGTTTGGTGTTAAATTCTTCATGGTTGGAAAGTCTGATTTGTCAACTTTACAACAAGGTAGAACTTGTAAGAATTATGCATCTGTGGAAGGAGCATCACAGCTAAACATGTTGGTCACCTGATAAACATAAAAAACATCATCCAAGCAGCTTCATTGTGCAAGATGGCATGCTAATTAACCACTCACTGTAGCTCCAGCACCACAGCATGTGATGCATGAGGCTTGGACACATTTCCTAATTCTACTTTCTTTACTGATTCAGTTATTTTTCCATTCAGAAATCACATATTATTTTTCCAACAATTTCAATGCAAGTGACACCAAAATAACCCAAAAGCAAAATATTTCCTGTTACATACCATGCAGTTTGCAAATTCTTCTGATAAACAGTCCTTTCCTTTTATTTAAACCAGTGCTGCAAGACCTTGATTTTGATTTTATTTTCTCCTTTGCGCTTGATACCAAAGTTGTTGTAGCTTGTAACTCATTCACATTTTTCCACAGCTCCTTTTCCATGACAAATCGTTCACATATAAGAGTGTGTTGTATTTTCTTTTTTCAGCTCAAAAATACTTTAAGATCTGTCAGCTACTTGGAGGAGCCATAATGTTTGCATGTTTGAAGATTAAAAAGCCAAATAATTCTCAATTAGCGGTCATACCTAGCAAGAAAATTACATCATAACAAATGTTTTACAAGATGAGTGTCAGATTTTGCACAAGCCATATTTATTTTCTCAATGTTTGATTATGCAATAGTGCTTAATCATTTGAAGGTTTGATTGTTTGTGTCTACATTCAGTTCACTCATATAAGTAATGGAGAATTTGAATTGAAGAGCTATAATTGCATGGATTTTGCTGATGTGATGAAAACACAAGTCCCTTTGTTATGTGTTAACTGTTCCACCAAGGCAAGAAAATATCATGATTTTCCACATTATAGATAAATTAAGAACAAATTCATGATCAGAACAAAGATCATGTGTGTGTGTTTCATGCCATGTCCTACAATAGAAACAGTTTCATTTTAAACAGGATGCTTTGCTCTATGATGAGCACATACAGGGTAGATGAGCAGATATTGGTTTCTTCTTAATAAGAAAAGCTCCAAATTGGCATCAAATCAGATGGTGATTTTCTTTAGTTATGAATTATAAGCCAAATTATAATTCTTGCTCGTGTAAATCAATATTTCTCTTTAAGTAAAAGAAAATGTTTATATGCAACATCTATATTTGTTGCGTGGCAGGAAAACATGTTATATATCTGTAACACTGACAGGATGAATGAGAGTCTCTTGATTTTTTCTCTAAAACGTTGTTAAGTTTGTGCAACTTATATTTATTAATTTGTATATGTGTGTAGTCATTACATGTGAATACTACGATACAATATTCTAACATCATTATTATCATATTGCATTCTTGTTTTCTTGTCAGGTTCTTTGTAAATATGCAAACTGTGACAAATTACATTTTTGAATTTAAATTCCAACAACATCAAATCTCTGCTCAATGTGCGACTATGTTCCTGCATCTTTTCATGGTTTTTCACAGCATTGCGTTAGAAATTTCCTCATGGCTGACTTCACTTTTTCTTATCCACTTGCCCTTTTAAAGCCATGTCTTCACAGTGAACTGGCTGGTCTATTTTCCCTGGTGGTGATTTCAGCTTTGTACCTGATAAGAGGTGCTGTGCTCCTCCAGGGTAAACTGTCTAATGTTAGAGCAGCTTAGCATCCTGGAATATGCCTATATCCTCAGGAAACACAGTCATGCCCATGTGCGCAGGTGAATTATTAAGCTTGTCACTATATGGTATACAATACTAATTTCAGATCAGGAGCTACATGATAAAGGTAAATGTCCCTGTATCCTCATGTCACTGTCTGAATAAAGATGTGTCACCTGCTTTAGGAATATTTTAAGACTCCGACTCTAATCAACTTTATAACCCTTGATTATAGTTATTAATGCTCTGATTCATTTTCTGGTGTCAATCTTGGCTTGCTTTTGAATTAAGCAAATGACTCCTCTCAGTTATTGTTGCGTTCCATATGTGACATTCTGTCACATATGCAGACTGCACTGGTGACTTTGGCAGCTTTACAATAAGGAATTTACATGTTTACTAAGAGTGACTTAGAGAGAATAAACATGGTATAAACATGCAACATGGTTCAGGAGTTTGCGGAGTAAGGTAGTCTCAAACTCCTTTTACACTTGTCAAAGAACTTGTTAAAATATTGCTTTCAGGTGCAATACGAATGTCTTTAATCCTCATTTAGTGACACATTAAATGAGCAATTTTTGGTATATATTGGTTTATATCAAATCAACACTTATGACACCAAAGCAACTGGGTGCACACACATTTTTAATGAGATACTGCGGTCATGGCTGCAACCGAATGTAATTAATCTCTCACTTGGAGGATTTGGAACTGAAAGCAGTAACGTGGCGATGAACATAGAGGATCAGTTTTACGTACTGCAGACAGCTGGCTGCTCATACTCAGTCCTGCTGTTTGGAGCTGACGTCAGTGTCCAGTCATAAATGATAAACTAATAGAATTATCTCAGAAAGTAGTGATTATCAGAAGGCGTGGTCCCAGACAGCCTGTGTGACACAGTGCCTTTTCTTTTTGGTAGCTTACAGGGTTGTCCCCTGTGAGGTAGAGGTACTTACTGGACATAACTCTTGGCATATGTTGTGTTTACTTAAAGTGGAGTGAAAAGAAACATGTGACTACTGGCAATCAGGAAAGGATTTACTTTGGGGTTTTTTTTGCTAAGAACTTAGAAATCTCACATACAACCTTACATTTGGTGTAAAACGTTATAGTTACTGCACTAGTAACAGAGTTATTAAGCTTAAATGGCTTTAAAGTATAATCTGACTAATCTTGATGCTTTGTTAACATCTACAGTTAAGCAACATAAATGTTAGATAGACCCCCAGCCTCACTTTCTCCCTTTGAATTGACAGGAAAATTGAGGCTTCTAAAAATATGAAAGGTGTTGTGTTTAATTTGTCTGTTCAGGGCTACTGTAGAAACTTAGAAACATAACGGTTCAACAGGCTGTACTGTGTGGAAGAGGAACTGCACCATTTATGGGCGTGAATGATTTTTTAAAGGTGCAGCCTGTAACAAAATCAAAGGTCAAGAAACTGTAATTTATCATTATACACTGTGTTTCTATTGGTATCTCATCACTTTACTAAAATAACTGTTTTGTTTACATTCTCTTCGATGGAGTCATTTATATCTACTTGCTGTGGATCCACATACACAACAGCTGTCGTATTCATGCCATCATTTGTATCTTTGTGGAACCTCTATGTGTCAACTCAGAGCCCTTTCAGTTTTAATGCTGCAGTACCAGCTTTGTTAGAGCACTATTTGGAATATGTAATGCATTAAAAGCAAGCGGTTAAAAGTGAAGCCTATGTGGAAGTGCCAAAAATGACAGTTCACCCCTCATCCGCTTGTCAATCCCCTAGACTTCCATGTCAAAAAGGCCATCTTCACAGCAGAAATAACTATGTTTACAGCCTGGTACAAAAAAACATTTTGGGTCTGATAAAATGGTTTCAAGTTTACCTTCGTGACGACTGTGTGGGGAGGGAATTCTTTTTAGAACTCATCAGTTTAAATGTTATTTAATCCTGAAATTCTTCATAATTAGGGGCGTTTCCTTTTGATTGACAGGTGCCAGATATCCATCGGCAAGGAGGCAGAGAGTAGAACAGCTGCGGTTTTTAGCCGGCTGATAGCTTGCCATAGCTTTACCTCCGTTAGCTGGTTAGCTCTTAGCTACAGGCAGCTCAGAGTTTGATGGGAGTCAATCATCCGTCCCCACGCTCTCAGCCCCCCCTCTCAGCGTCACGTCTTCGCCCATTTTTGTATTTTCCCAGAGTGACGAGACAAGTAACGCTGCCAAGATGGCGACAGTGGGCCCACCTCAATTCAGCTCTTCAGAAACGTACTTTTTATATACAGTGTATGATTAAAGGCACAAAGAAGAAAACAGTACACAAGGTTTAAATGTCATGTATTGCTCAGTTTTATTTTTTGTTTCGGAGAATCAGTGGTGGCCATATGTAATGAAATTTTAATGAGCCAGGACCTATTTTGTATTTAGCTGAAGTCAGATAGACAGGAGATTTTTATTTTTATATTTCTACGTTTTTTTTCGAAAAAATTAAAAAGTAAAACTACTTTCAAGTTGATAATACAGACATTAATAAATGGCCTTTTTTTTTTTTACAGTGTCAGCGGTCTTGTTTACAGTGACTGTTCACATAATATTGTTCAGACTTAAAGACATTTTTTTGGTTCAGATCCCTGAAAAAAGGATAATAATCATTTTGAGATGTTTTCAATTAAAATGGAAAAATAATGATATAAAAAATGTTTTCTGCTATATACCAAATCATATGTAATTGTCAAATTGATCACATAGTCTATAGATTTTTTTTATTACAACCATAACGATAATTATGTACTATATAAAAATTGTTTATCATTGTGTTTTGAATTAAAACTTTTAATTTGGCGCATTTTGTCCCATGTGGTATCAATATGTTCATGTGGTCAGGTGACAGAAGTAAGGCTGACAGGTAGTAATGAGAGGAGTAGAGGGAGATGGAGAGACAGGTGGAGAAGCAAAGTCATAGGAGGTGTCAAACTTTTGCTTGTTCAGATTTTCTGTCCATTTTAAATGCTTGAAATAGCAAATGAACATTTAGCAAAAGTGCAAAAAAACCCACATCTTACAGGGACCTTTGAGAACAACTTCTACATCCCTACCAATGTCAGAATCAAACCTACGCCCTTGAAGAATACACATATATATATCTATCTGGTCTTTCTTTTCTGTCTAATTGTTACAACTCTCCCCACTCCCCAGCATGTGTTACAATCCTTCCCGGTAGTGGGGTAGGTTGTGACAAAGGATCCCCATGAATTTGACACACAAAGTCTGTGATATAAGTTTTTAATTGGTGCCAATATGTTACAACCGTGATGGACTGGCGACCTGTCCATGGTGCAGCCTGCCTCTCGCCTGTTAATTGCTGGGATAGGCTCCAGCTCCCCCATGATCCCGAATTGAAATATAGAAAAAGGATGGCAGGATGGTGTTATAACCATCCCTGGTCTCAAAGCAAAAGTTCTCAATTGTTAATTTCAGTCAGTACTCACAACTTGTGCTTAGGCATCATATATAAGGACCACTTCAAACATTGCAGCACAAGCAACTCTTAGCAGATGTACACAGTTCCCGCTTCCTGCCTGTCTTAACAACCATGTATGAACCGTGTCTGTCACTTTAGCCCATTGTTGTATCACAGTGGGAGAAAAAAATGCCTCCCTCGTGTCCCCTGGGGTATCACTGTCAAAGACACCTGTCTGCTGCTGTGTTCTCTATGTTCTGCTGCACTTCAGTCAGCACGCTGCCTGATTACATAAAACACTGTGTGCATGAGAATGTCCTACAGCAGGACGCCCAAGGCTTCAGCAGACTTGTTGTGCAGCGCCCACCCGGGTTCCTCCTGTCCCAGACACACTCCACCAGCTGGCTGCTCATCTGCGTCTCTCTTCCTCTCTGTCTCTGCAGCTTTACCTCAGAAAACACAGGTAGCGTATTTGTGAGGACTGGCTGCATGCTTGCTGGACTCTCCAGGCAAGTTACTCTGGCCAGTCGATGTGTGTGCATCTGTTGGAGTGACACAGAGGTCGACTCTAATTAAAATCAGCATTTGGTGCCGAAGGGAATGGTAACCGCTGTCGTGGCGACAGTCAGCCCACTCGGTCCCCAAAGCAACAGATCTGCAGCTAATGAGAGAGAAAATACATGGCTCTGCAGCCAGAGGAGTGTGTGCTGTTCTCTGTATTATTTCATTTTTTCATTTTTTTTCTGTCTTCAATTTGTTTCTGTTGAGCTCATAAATGCTTCTGTTTTCTGTCATCTTCATCCATCTCTCTTTCACTCCTTCCTCATTTAGCAGACCTATAGGCAAACTTTCCATGCTTTGATTATGTGTTCCATTCTTCCATCTTTTGACTTCATCCTTACTTTCCTATTCTATCTATCTATGTCTTTGAATAATTCTTCATCATGCTCTCCTTTTCATTTTGTTCATTTGTGGTATGTGCGCCCTCTCCCTCATTCTTGCTGCCTTGCTTAATTTCACATCTGTTGCAACAAACAACTTTACATGTCTGTGGTTTTCAATCTCTTTCCTCATTTGTCTCTCGTTGTCCTTTATGAAGTGAGTTTCAACATAGATAAGATGCTCATAGATATGTCATATATCTTTGGGGTGTTTGTAAGCACATAACATTTTGAAATGTATCTGTCTTTCTGTGGTCTGCAGCTTTTTTTCATCTCTGTCAAGCTCTGTTTGGCCGCAGAAATATCAGTAATTTAATAACTTTTGAGGCCTTTCAAAGGCTTAGTATAGTTTGTAATGGGATAACAGATTAGACTCTTGAATATTAGTATTTTAACTATAATATCATGTCTGTGACAATGGCTGTGCTTATGCTCTACAAGCTTTATATGCTTGCCTGCAAAATATGTGACAAACTATTTCTTTAGTTTTTTTGGAAAATATAGTATGTTTAGTATATAGTGAGTTTGGTATTTTGTAATATTGTCAAATGTATTGTGAGATTTTGTAAAACCCTATATGGGGGACTTAAAGTATCCAA
>JBBBVU010000004.1:28563606-28565022 GCA_037177055.1 Atherinosoma microstoma
ATCAAATTTACTACAATTATTTAGATTCTTTCCAATGAAAAGATTCTAAGATTCTTGAGATGTGAATAATATTCTTTCAAAAATCTGAATCACTCTTACTCAATTTCATGGAAAGTCAACTGAAAAGATTCAAATTGTTACAGATAAAATATTTGAGTTCTTCAAAAGTAGCTAGATATTCACATTATAATATAGCATGAACATAAAGTATTTTAATTGTTTACATTCATATGATATTATAATGGGAGTGTATTACTGCAGAAAGAAATATTCATACTCAGCAATTGATGTCAGCCATCAGCTTATGCTGCTGGGATCAAACATCAATGTTAGGCGGTGGTGGGTTTTACTCCCTGTACAGTTCTCCGAATATCCCGACAAGGTAAAGCACATTGCTCACATTTATAGGTTAGCAATAGCCTATTGTTAATTTGCATTTCCCATGAGTCTTTGCAATTTGCACTGTTGATACTAAACGAATTCAGCATGACTGACTGTTGAGTTGAACTAATTCAATAAATCAACATGGATAAACACTTTTCAATAACTTGTTGCAAATAGAAGCAATTCATTTGAGTTGGTTCTACAATTCTTGAATTCAAATTTCTGGGTATGTAAAAACATAATTTTTCTTAAATGCCAGGCAGCTGAAACTGTTGCCTTGTCAACCTGTCAACAATGTTGATTGCTGGGCCTTACATTCCTCAAAGGGGCTGAATCAAAGGTATCTTAAGGAGAAACTCCACAGAAAATGTAAAAGTATTACATAAACTTGGGAATTCTTTCAGCTCCACTGACTATTTTTGTGTCTTTCAGCTCATTGTTTGTCTTTTCTCCCCGATGAACTCTGAGCTTTTGAGAGGAAAGGAGGCAGAAGTTCTAATCATAAAATCTCTGATACCCTCAATACACATAACCTGCCCAGCACAAAACAAAGCTCAGTGACAGCTACAGAACATACTGAAGCATTTAACAACTGGACCATATCCCCTAGGAGGTCACATATTACATTTACAATCAGTAGTGGGACATGAAAAAGACTGTCTATGTCTGCTATATGTTTAACTGTTTGCTAAACGCTTCACCACAACAGAAGAATAAAATACAAGAGAAGCTTGATTATCATACCTAAATATGTTGTATTATATACAATAGATAAATACTTTATTGATCCCAAGGGAAATTGTAACAACTCAGCAGCAGTATAAAAACAAATAAAGTAGGCCTTCTCTGTAATAAAATATGTAATAAAATATATAATTGAAATTGAAAATTTAAAGTGCAGACTCTTGCCCTAGTCCAGTTGTAAAAGTCTTAACCGGACTACTCACTGTGGTGTCCCTCTACCCCCGCCTAGTGTGCTGTTAAACAGTGTGATGGTCCTGGGTAGGAAGGAGTTCCTGAGTCTGTTGGTAG
>JBBBVU010000004.1:28565122-28577420 GCA_037177055.1 Atherinosoma microstoma
CGTCGACCTGCATCCTGGTCAGCTTGTCCTGCAGGAGGAGGGGCTGGATGGTGTTGAAGGCACTGGAGAAGTCAAAGGAAATAATTCTCACAGTGCCGATTTCCTGGTCCAGGTGTGTGTGGAGTCTATGAAGGAGGAAGAGGGTGGCTCAACCCCCACTTACTCCCTGTATGCAAACTGGAGAGGGTCCTCAGCCTGCTGAACTTGTGATCTGATGGAATGGACGACTAGCCGCTCTATCATATTCATAAGGTATGAATATGTAGCAATATGTAGCATTTCACATGATCAGTGCGAAAACTGCAGCAAGACAACATGAAAACATGAAAGAAAAGATAGAATATGGACAGGTAAAATAGTTCAAAACGGGCGTTATAGTAATACAGGATGTAATCTCACTAACAAAATTCCACTCCAATTTCACTATTGCAAAAATAACTGCAAGAGGTATTTATGAAGCAGCCCTGTAGCTGAGAGTGGGTGTGTATGGATGCCGATTTGCTTTTGTCTTGGATTTTCTAGTAATGGGATGTAGGCAATTATGGGGAGCAGTGGGAGGTGGTCTTGCTGGCCAATGTGCAGCTTGTATACTCCTCTGTATGCATGTTCGATGCTGTGCTACATGGAGAAAATTTGGTTTCCCTGGTGGCACATTTCATATGATGGGTAAATTTGGGAAGAACAGACTTCAAACATGCATGACTGAAATCTTCACCTGTCTGATACCAAATGTTCACTATCAGTAGCTTACAAAGGTACCATCAGCTGTGAGGAATTGAGAAAAAAGAGTATGCAAAGGTAAAATGTATCATTTCAATTACAGTCACTAGATATTGCCAGCTACTAATTTGACTGGATGAGTCAGCTTGACTAAAACTATTCTAATGCAGTGGTACTCAATTCTGGTCCCTATAGGAGGGCATCCAGCAGGTGTTCCATGTATCCCTGCTCCAACACACCTGACTCAAATCAATGAGTCACTGTGCCGAACATAATTGGCTCTGGCAGTGAGGTTTTTTTTATTTCTTCAGTGTTAACGGACCTGAATTGTCGCAACAGCAACTCGATGAATAGAACTCCTGGTATTCTGAGTCACCTCACTCCCAGAGCTGTTGCCAGTCAGCTTCCTCTTTATCCAGTTGGTACCAGGCGTCTTGTGGGCGGGATGTGACAAATAAATATGCATTTTACTCATTCTCCTTTCCAAATGCCTACACGTTATACACTATTGGAAAGCTAATATTCTTGAGATGTGAATGATACCATTCCAAGCTACAAACATAACTGCAGATTCAGTAAACACTTATTTCTGACAAGTTGCAAATCTTCAAATATCTTTGAAACCATACTGTACTCAATGATACTGCAACAAAAACGCTCCTGTTTCATCAGCAAGGGTCCAGTAAAAGTAGTCCAGGAAAATAGTTAGTTCCCAAGTCTTTTACCAATAAAACCCTCATTTAAGGTTAAACTTCAAAGATTCTAAGGGTTGGGGGCATTCTTTAAATCTGAACATAATGAAACTAAAAGACCATCAAATCACATGAGTCAATACTTTATTCACAACAATGTTTTGCTTATATCACCCGTGGAGTTTTGGTGTTGGAAATCAGTCCCATTCTGGTCTGATATACGTTTCCAGCTGCTGAAGAGTTTGTGGTCATCTTTGATGTATTTTTTGATTAATTAAGTACCACATGTTCTCTATAGATAAAAGATCTGGACTGCAGGCAGGCCAGATCAGCACCTGGACTCTTCTCCTGTGAAGCCATGCTGTTTTAATTGCTGCAGTATGTGGTTTAGTATTGTCCTGCAGAAACATACAAAGCCTTCAAAATATACATCATCTGGATGAGAGCAGATGTTCCTCTAAAACCATTAAATACTTTTCAGCATTCATAGATTCTTCCAAAACATGCAAGCTGACCATATAATATGCACTTATCCCCCCATACCATCAGAGATACAGGCTTTTGAACAAACACTGATAACACGCTGGAAGGTCCTTAGTCTTTAGTACAGAGGACACAGTGTCTGTGATTACCAAAAAAAAAAAAAGAGTCAAATCTGCACTCATCTGACTGTAGAACACTTTCCCAGTCTGAAACTGTCCATTTCAGATGAGTCTTGGTCCACAGGACACGACAGTGCTTCTGGACCATGTTCAAATGTGGCTTCTGTTTTACATGATAGAGCTTTAGTTGCATCTGCAGATGGCACGGAGGATTGTGATAACCCACAGTGGTTTCTGGAAGTATTCTAGACCCGTTTAGTAATTTCAGACACAATGGTGCTGATGAGTGATGCAACATTGTCTGAGGGCCCCAAGACCACGGACATCCAATAAAAGGTCTTCGGCCTTGTCCCTCACAAACAGAGAAATCTCCAGTTTGTCTGATCTTTTGATGATGTTATGCTCTGTAGCTTTGAGGAACATTGTTTTTTAAGTATTCCACAATATTTTTATGCACTCTTTCGCAGATTGGAGACTGCCCATAGTTACTTCTGAGAGGCCAAAGACAATTACTCATTCTTCAGTGAACTTAATGAAAGTTCTGGAGTGTCACAGCCACAGTCTGATCTTGAACCCAACAAAGCCGACCTGACGAGACCTGAAATCAGCCATGCACTGACACTCTTGAAACTGACATTTGCGATTGAAATATGTTAATACTGTTGCCAAAGACTTTTCTTTAGAAATTCTTTTTTTTAGAAAGAGCAAAGTGAAGGGTATAGATGCTTAAATAAATTGGATATTTCAGTTTTTTGTTTTTATTAAATCAACAAAACATTCCAATAACCAATTTTAGCTTTGCCATTGTGGAAATTTATATGTAGATTACTTCACTGAAAAAAAAAAGCAATTTTGAGGAAGAGACTGTGACATGAAATATAAAAAACTTCAAGGCGTCTCAAGCTCTATATGCAATTTCACTCAATCTTGTTTATATGGCAGACAAGAAGAAAACAGAGAGGCTGCTGAAAGCTCACAGGAGATGCTCAGTAATCGCCAGTTGCTGATCACAGATGTCAGATCAACACCAACCCCATAAACCATGATGAACAAAAAAAAAAGGACAACACTCAAATAAACTAATCTTTCACAATTCCAGTCAGTCAGATTATAACACACAGATGAAAATAGGATATTTTATTCAGTTTTACTTCAACTTTTAACCACCTCTTCTTTAATTTATGGGATTATTTATGAAAAGATGTTATTTTTCAAAAACTCCCACTCCCTGAATTATTGCTGTTGGCTCGACTGTAGCCAACAGCATTGCACAAAATGTTTCATGTTTTTATGAAACATTAAAAAGTCAAAATAAAACAAAAGATTTCATGTAAAAGTAAAGATATAAACTGTATTTTTTAATGAAAATTTTCTCTGATTTTACAATTTTTTTTTTTTCATCTCACGGTATTTTTCACAATGCAAAGTTTTACTCCAACAAATCCAGTTTGATCTGAGTTTGTTCTTTTCCAAACGTGACACCATGTAAAAATGTGCATTTCTGATTAATACACTTAACTTTGTTTTGTTGGATCAGCACAACTAATTCATATATCTGAATATTTTTAGATGTACAGTAGTTATAACTATGCCATTAAATCAACAACTTCATACTCCCATCATACAACTGTAAATGGCACAAGAAAATCAAGTCAGATCATGGTTATATGTTACATTTACACAAACAAATCTAGTTGGACTGAACCATGGTAATTCCATCAAGTTGACCTAGCATATTTATATTTAGTTCAGTCAACAAAATTCTTTGTCACTAAATTAAAGCATGTGACTTAGCTCGAAATTATTTCCATAATTTATACATTTACCTAAC
This sequence comes from Atherinosoma microstoma, assembly GCA_037177055.1. Lineage (NCBI taxonomy): Eukaryota > Metazoa > Chordata > Actinopteri > Atheriniformes > Atherinidae > Atherinosoma > Atherinosoma microstoma. The sequence goes on from JBBBVU010000004.1 coordinate 28,568,968, forward strand.
AAGTATTTTTTTAAGTGGACATTATTAAGGTGTTAAAATCCCAGATTTTAGGAAGAAGACATTATACTTTAGTCAGCTGTGATTTTTCCATGCTGAGAATTCACTTATATAACCTGCAGATGCAGCAGGTGAACCTGTCAGCTCAGTTACTGCCAAGCTCCAAATAAAAGACCTCAAGCAGTCACTGGAGATTTTGCTGTCTGTATCAATATATGCTCCATAATTCATAGCATCAGTAGCTATAATTCCATAAGACAAGATAAGATAAGATAACCTGTGAAAAATTCCATCATTACAGCAATGAATAGCATGGTAGAAAAAGTTAAAATAGAAGTACAATTAAAATTTTCAATAAAAAGTTCAAAGTAAAAAAAAATCCCAATATCAGACTATTTTGGGCAGCAGCCTTACAATTATACAATAAAAACGTAATAAAATATCCCAGATGACAGGAATTAGGAAATATTGCAGGGGGTCAATAAACTCATGTAAAAAGTGTAGTCTCTATTATGCACTAGCTTTTGGGGATTAGTAAATTATCATTCAGTTTATTTAGCCATTTTGGGCCATTTGGGCATCTGTATTTGCAGGCAGGCAGATTCTATTTGATTAGTTCTTGTACTTGTTTTCACACATTCAATTATTGTGATACAAGCTGCAAAATATAGAAGCACACCAACTGCTTTGTGGTGTGCTTAGGGCACCCAAATCGCTAGCAGCGGCCCTGGGTAGAAGTTACAGAACTTACGCGTGTGTCTTAGCTCCATTCACAAGTTCCATGCCACAGCTGGGACACATCTGCCAAGCAAAGGGAATGTTTCTGCTAGGAAAAATCAAGAAGAAGAAGAAAAAAAGGTACTATCAATGCTAAAGTCAGAGAGGGAGGCAGAACACAAGGTTCACTGAAATGTATGAAAAAGTTAAAAACTGCCTGAGGCTATAACAGGCTATATCTTGGAGCCCAGGGTGCCAACGCCCCTATTGGCATTAGTGTCTGTCAAATAGCCCCAAAGGCCCAGTAAAATGGCTATATGTGCCTTCTAATAAAGATATTCAACATTTTCAGGCGCCTGTCTGATCATGATCAAAATGTCTCCTTGGAAAGATTAAACGTTAGAGTGTAATTTCTATCGCACAGGGAGGGAGCTGGAGCATCATGTCTGTCAGTGAGTTCCACCACACGGTGGCCCTGTGTCTCTCCTTCTCTACGCTCCTCCTCGCCTCCGCCACCGTAAAAGCTCAACTTCTCCCCCTCCTCCTCCATCCCCTCCCCCTCCTTCACCACCACCTCCTCTACCTCCCTCTACTTCCACTCTTTCCTCCCGTCGAGCTGCGCAGAGCTCCAGACGCGTCCTCCAGCTCCGTGCAGCGCGGTGTGAAGATGGTTGGCGGCTTGTGTGCGCGCAGGTTGGCCCGCCGGTCGCGGTCCGCCCTGATAGCAGCCCTCACGGTGCTGCTGGTGCAGACTCTGATTGTGTGGAACTTCAGCACCCTCGACTCCGGCGAAGAAAGAGAAAACGCAGGCTCCAACGTGCGGGAGAAGAGGGACCGGGTCGCGGGCAACAAAGCCGCTGGCAGCGACTATTTTCAGCGCGGAGTCCAGCGGCAGCCAGGGCAGCATCTTCCTCCGCCTGGGAGGGGGACGTCTCGCCACATCCAGCAGCCGGTAAGACAGTAAGACAGACGCGCTGCCGATGTAGTCATGTCATATTCTCTCTGAAAAGATACAGCCTCACCGGGGATGGAGCGGTTTGGCAGGCAGGTCAAAACCTCCCCAGTTTACGTTTTATATAAAAAATGTTTGGAGACAAGCACTCAGCAGGGCCTCTAAATGAATGTTTGGTTGTTGTCAGTGAAGTGAAGGCTCCCTTGTAGGGATGTGATCGGATTTCTGAAACCAAAGAGATGCAAAGCGAGCCCCCTTTTTACTCCTCCACGGCTGAGAGTCAGTCCGGTATCCTTGGCTGGATGTTTGCAATGAGCAGGGAGCCACATTGCATTGCGCCGTTTGAATGAACGCACTCCAATCCAGACCCCTGTTTAAAATGCCAGTGTGTGAAATCTGGGCTCGGCACACAGTTCACTCCAGGGCAGAATGACAGCAAGGAAGAGCAAAGATATTTCACATAAAAGTAGCTGTGGAGATGCCTGGGCAGTCTGGGGGTAACCTTTACCTGTCGTGGTCTTTTTGTTATCCCAAGTCAACTGTATCTGCATAGCTCAGCAGGACTGTCTCAGCATAGTCAAATATGAAAATAACCTTATTTGCAGAGTTGTTTTGATGAGTGCACAAAGATCTGTTGTGTGTTGACATTTTTAGAAGTGCCCCTCTGAAAAACAAAAATCTATAATTTTCCCCGCTGACTTAACTAACAAATAAATTAACCGTTGAATGGTTTCATGCAGAATGTGATTCATTTTTACAACGAGTATTTAATCAATGAAAACTAAGATTCTTCCTGACTTGGCCTTGAGCAATAGGGCTGCAGCAAAGAAGTTGGGCACAGTTTACCAAGAGTGGAACCGAGCAGCAGTTTTCCCTCGTATTGCTGCCAGCCATTCAGGTGTAGATGACTCTTCAGTCACCACACAGCAGGTAACCCACTTTGATGTAGATACTCTGTGTGACAGTCAGTCACTTGGAGCCAATGCAGACAGTGATTCACTCACTTCAAGTGGTGGGACACCGAGTCCCACCTGCCGGCATCTCTGCAGTGCAAAGTCATGCCAAGGACGGGTTATATTTGAGTCAGATATCTATTTTCTGACTTTTAGATAAGCTTCCAACAACCGTTGCCCCTCAGTGAGTTTACATTTGATAGATCGATCTGTACTGTTCTTTGATCCTGAGGCAGATTAAGGAATATCACAGCACATTATGGTATTATGACCAAGTGTTACTCTGAATTATTGTATTGCATATATTGTAGTGAATTACATAACATGATCAATGATGTAGTTATGTCAGAATCTTTTCATTCTGCATCAACACCAATTTGTCCAACCATGTTAAAGCACATGGTGGATTTGTACACGACCTTTTGAAAAAGGGCTTTCATCTGTCCCCTCAAGGCATCCTGCTCAGTCTGTAGGCGGTCAGTCAGTCAGTCAGACAGTCAGCATGTCTGCTGGCTGTCCGTCAGACTGTCGACTCACTCTGTGCAGCTCCGTAGCCCCCCACCCCCCGGACACTGCAACCTCAACCCATCGCTGTTGGCCACATACACATTGCCTTTGCTACTTAATTGCTGCATTTTCATTTTCTCTTCCCTTGTGGGTGGTGTGTGTGTGTGTGTGTGTGTGTGTGTGCGTGTGTGACTTGGCAAGGCAGCCTTGTCCAGCCTAAGGGTGACGCATAAGCACCAACTGATGCTATATGAGGCAGCGCATCTGAGAGAGGGGAGAAAAGCACTTTGATCCAGAATAGAAAGAGCCAGGAGCTAGGCTATGACAATAGCAGAATTTCTATGTGATAACTTGTGTTGGATGGGAACATTATGCATAGCTTTGGATGTGTCATCCCAGCAGGCAGGAGCTACAGCTGTCATTAGTGCTTGTCTCCTGTTGTTTCTCTGGAGGGAAATGCTGGTGAGTGAAAGTAGACATTTTCTTCTCTCAGCCTGTTGTTCACATCGCCTCCGCGTTACATATCTGGATTCAGTCGGTGTTAGTTTGTCTGTCTTCACGGGGCTTTGTCAACCTGTTGAACATTCATCCACCGATATAACTCTCTGCTCATTTATTAGTGTGCCTTCTTTTTCCTCACGTCACTTTATTTTAGAATTAATATTAATAGAAGCTTATAAAGGGGATCCCTGTGATGGTTGTGAAAACTTGTCCTCAGCAGCAGACTGTGTAAAGCTTGGAAAAGGGTCAGGCTCCAAGCCTCACATCTGGTCGTCAGCTTTTTCTTTCCATCTATCCCCCAGCAGTCTTATACTGTGATGATCCCTTTGCGCCCAGTGGGTGTCCAAGTCACTCGTGTTGTAAAGAGTTATCCCCTTAGTCATGGTAATACACGTAACATTACCCCTCATGTACACGTTTTCCATAGCGTCAAGTTTTCCAAACGGTTTCCTGTGGCAAAAGCATCTGGTGCTGTGCATTTTACTTGCCTTTCTGCACAGTTTCGTGATATGCTTATGATATATGAGCTGCTAATCTACTAATTAGTATAAATTATTATTGTCACATAAAATGCTCTTCATAGTTTTTCCCTAAAGTGACTCAGTTCTTTGCAACTCATGTGCCACAAGAGCCTTAAAAACCACCAGAATGAATGTTACTAGGTATTGAAATAAAGAAGAAGAGAAATGCACACAGGGATTATTGTGAAACATCACAAGTAACAATGCCTGACACATATGTGTTGTATTTAGCAGCTGAGTTAAAATCCATTGTTCCGACCGTCTATTCCCAGACAGCACCAAAACCATCTCACTGTGTCCAATCACTGTGCTTATTCACACCAACGCACACACCAGTACTCTCACAAAATATGTGCATACACTGGTGCAGGGAGAGCCCCCCCCCCCCTACTCAGAACAATGCCCAAATAGGTTGTTTGTACATGCACTGGTTTTGGAGGACTTGTTGCTTGAAAAAGGAACCCTTTTTTGCTTGAAAGCATTTACTAGGGTGTTGGAAGAGACAACTAATCTGCAGTGGTTTTAGGAGGTAGAGTGGGTCTTCAAATAAGCGGAAGGTTGACGGTTTATCCCTGTCGGTCTGTCGTTATGTCCATGGGCATCTTTGCCTCCAGTGTCGGTATGGTTAGTGTATGAATATTCGGTAGTGCTCTGGGATTGGCTGCCACGTTTCCGTCCGTCCGTCCCAGAGCAGCCGTTGCTACACAAGTAGCTTACCGCCACTAAGTATGAATGAGGATGGAATGAACAATGGATTTACTGTAAAATGCTTTGCCTGCCTTCATGAACTCTGACATAACACAAAACCTTAATTACATCACACCAATTCAGAGTACATATTCAGCCTCGCAATCAATAATCTCCGCCAACAAATTCCCATCATTCTGCGTTCGCTGTACCTTGAAGGGGGAAGTCAAAACCCTTTTGCTTTAGCGATTAACAGCAAATTCTCATCAAGAGTTTAGTTTGACATAAAAACAAAGGGAGCTAATAATGCTCTGAAAGTACTTTGACTTGGTAAGCTGCTCTTCGCACGGATGACTTAAAATTTAAGAGTTCCTGACTCCTGACCCATTTTCTTTGATTTTATTTCTTTTTTCAGTCAGAAGTTGAAAGTTCCAAATTCCCATTTATCAAATGTGGCATCAATGAGCACATACAGTACAAGAAGCCCCCCCATTACAAAAATAATTTGATGAATAAAAAAAGTCATAATACTTTCTTTTTTTTTTTACATTTTTCAAACGAAGTGTAAATTAACCTTTAAAAACCAAGAAACACAGAGGAACAGGCTGGCAGTGAGTCCCGGGGTTTATGAAGCCAGTAAGTCTGAGGAACTATGACATGGTTTTGACTCATCTACTTTTGCCGACTGGCTGTTAAATTTGCTTCAGTGTTCCTGTCTGTGGTGCAGTCTTTGAACAAAAAAGGAACATTCAGCACTGAATGTCCACGGCTGGATTGTAGACGAGGGAAATTACCAGCCTGGTCTGCTTGGTTTGCAATCTGTGCGAGTGTGAATTGTCAGGGTAGGTACCGTATGCTTACTCATGGCGTTATTTAGGGATGTCGCGATTATGTAATTTCACTTCATTTCATTCAATTAATCATAAAGATCCCTAAATATTGTCACTTACTATAAAAGATCATGCCTGAACCATAATGGCAGATCAGCGCTACCTGCACACAAACGAAAACAAAGTTATTCAAAATTTGATACAACCAATGGGTTATCCTGCGGCCTTCCTCTACACAGAAGGCTTGGAAACGGTTATAATCTTTAGACATAAGGAGGATAATTTTTTTTTTTTTAACAAAGCACCTAAATGCCCAAAATCAGCTACCTTGCTGAGATGATGCCAAAATCGGATTTTTAATAAGACATAAGTGATAACTTGTTGTTTCTGTGTTAAAAAAATGAAAGCGTTGATACCACAGATTAATTTCTTTGCATTGACGCGTTAATTTAGACTGCTCTAATTAAAACTGAAAGACCTGTGAGAAGTGTTTGTGTATTGTTACACATGTATAGTGTTAGGGAATTAATTAAAGCACAATAATCGTGATAACAATTATTGTGATAACCAAGAAAATCTGTAATTGTGACATCACTAGTTTAACCTACCTCAGGAGATATTTGTATACAAATTTATGTTTGCAATGTAGCACAAAGCTGCACGTCTGATCTCAAAAGAGACACACCCTGCGGATTAGAGGGGTGGACTGTCTAACGCTTACCTCCTCAAACCGGTTGCGATGAATAAAGCTGTAAAGATGTGGTCAAAGACATGCAGACATGACATTAACACTTCAGGACATTCAGGGGAAAAGGGAGGTGAAAAACATCACTGGTTCGGCAGTCAGTGAGAAAACTATTGTCAATTGCGAAGCTGATAATGATCTGTGCGAATGCGAAGTTTCACAACACATTCATGAAAAATGACACGCAATCTCCAGATTAACTAAATTTTAGCACAAAAGTCACAATCTTTGGTGACTGATCTTTGATGAACCACTGATTGGATGATGATTATATGGAAAGAAACAAATCCAGTTTTAATTTAATCTCACTCGTCCTTCTCGTCCTTCTTTTGCATTCATCTACCAAACGATTATAATAATGGATTAGATTTATATAGGGCTTTCCAGGACACCCAAAGATGCTGTGAATCCAATTATTCATTCACACCTGGTGAGGGTAACATCTGACCTGGGGCAGACTGACAGAAATGTGGCTGCCAATGTGCGCAAACAGCCTTTCTGACCACCACCGAACATTCACATAACCATTCATAACCCGTCCACAACAGTCATGTAACTACACATTTTAATGAGTCAGCTTGTTATGCCTAGCCTCTCCAGACATAATAGGTTGTATTTCTATTGGCTGGCTCATAATGCCAAAGCCATAATAAGCATTCAGTGAGTATAGCTTGATTGCGTTTTGTCTTTTCATAGTTCTACCAAATAATGCATTCAATCGGCTCATCTGCAATCGACACCATCTCTTTCACTTAAAGCGAAGAAGTGTCAGTTTTGCTAATCATCATTTGAACGTTTTGCTACTTCTTATTGACAGTGACGCACGTAATTTGCAGAAAAGTAGTCCAAAAGCACAGCAGTGTCTGGTGTAACATTTGGAATGGTAGCCATTATTTTAAGGATGGTGTTCTCATTTGTCATGAAAGGCTCTCATTTACTTTGTAATAAATCCTTCTCACCTTTCCCTCATGTCAAATTCACTTCTTTCTCACACTGCAGTCCTGGCAGTGCAGCTCCAGCAGCACTTCATGCACCAGTCACTGTCAGTGCTGGTTTTTGTATTAAATCAAAGACACTTTTGCAGTGGTAATTGGCAGTTAGATTGGTTCTCCCCAAAAGTAAATCATCTTAGAGCGGGAGCTATTCTGCTTTAAACAGATCTTTGAACATATGTAATTACGGTCCAGACACCCAGAAGATACACCGATCCGCTGTTCAAACCGCCCAATCTTTACATCAATAAAGTGCTATTCTGTAAAACCTGTAATGAGATGAGAAAAGAACAACCTGCCCATCAGTCTATCCAACTGTAACTGTGAGCCTCTAAGCATCGTTAGTCTGAGAGAGGTACGAACATATTCAGATCTAAAGGAAGAAGTGTGCACCTGAGACTTGAAAGAGACTCATCAAAAACCCAAGACACTTTAATGTTGAAGTGTAATTTGTATACATGACACCATACTTCTTCCTGGAATGGAAAAATATTTTTATCACCATCATAATGCCAAACTGTCATGTTATTTCCCTAAGCTGTCAGTAAGGAATCCTAAAAGTGTAGATTTTGTGCTGTATAGTTTGTATCCATAGCAGCTAAACTCACCCTCTAGCACACATGCTGAATACTGCAGGTCTCCTTAGTGCTGTATGCATGCCATCTGTTTACAGCGGAGGCAACGCTCTTTTTGTCCTTCTTCTACTGTTTCTTCGCTATTGTTGAGTAACCAAGCAATAGCCATTCAGATAATCAACAGGTGTCACAACATTAAAAATGCTGCACAAACACTCACAAACAGAAAACACAGCAAAATGACTCACATAGTCAATTATATCAACTCTTCCTCAGGAGATGAGAATGGAGAAAATTCCAGTACTCTTTTATATTTTATAGGGATAAGGGATAACTAAAGCATCACGTTAGCTGCTTTATATACTGTGTCTATAATATATATATATATATATATATATGTATATATATATTAGGGCTGTCAATAGATTAAAAAAAATTAACTAATTAATCTCACAATTTTCTGTCATTAATCGCGA
>JBBBVU010000004.1:28590944-28611661 GCA_037177055.1 Atherinosoma microstoma
GACAGGGGGAGACAAAACACACAAGAGGGAAAGAGACAGAGCAACCAAGAGGGAGAGAGACAGTAGGATCATGACACCATCTTCTATTACACTGCTTAACAATCTGCTCCAACCTAAGGTCCTACCAAAGTTTAGGGAGTATTTTAGTTGTTTTTCTGGGTGTGCGGTTACTGTTTTTATCGCTTCATTAGATTTAAAATTGATTTATTATATTTCTTTGGGTGACTCCTGTTTTTATTCTGTTATCCTGTTTTTACTCTACCTGTTCTTCGCACTTCTGTTAGCTGCATTTGCACCTGTGTTTGTTGTCTCCTCCCTTTACTGCTGTTGCGAATCCTTGGATGTGAATGTCCGGCGTGTTTATTTTTTTGTCATTTCTGGACTTTTTTTTAATATAATGATTGCCACTTGATGTTGCACAGACAAATTTCCCTCTGGGAAAATAAGGTTAATCCTACTTAGGTAAAACAAATGAATGGATGCACAGAAGATGCAAAAGTTTCAACAAATATTTAGGACTTGATATGGATTTTCCTTTTATGCTTTAAATGGGAATTGATATTTGATGTTTTGGTATAATATGAACTGTAGAAAGCTCCAAATGCACAATATCCCAGTAAGAACAGAACTGCCACCTGACAGTTCTTCTGCAGGTTTCCAGGAACAAGCTGTCATCCTCTAAAAGAACTGTAAGATCAGTTAACAACAAGCTCCTATTAGGTAGTGTCAATCAGTAATAGAAAACACACAGAGAGAGAAATGGCTTTTCAATAGCCGACATAATGTCATGTTCTGTGGGTTTTTATTCTTGTTCTGTTGCTGTCTCTTTGACTTCTGTCTTGTTTCCTGTTGTATTTTATAGTGGTTTCTCCTTGTGTATTCTGTCTGCTTTACTTCCAGTTCCCTGCTTTCGGTCATTAATTGACACACCTGCTTCTTGTCTTATAATCAGCCCCTCTGTATATATGCCCCAGGTTTTTCTTTCATCACTGCTGGTTCATTGTGTCTTTGTTTGTTAGTCGTCATGCAGTCAGTTAGTCCAGCCAGTTCCTTAGCTTCAGTTGATTCTTTTGTTATAATTAAATCTTCTTCCTACCCACATCTGCCTCCGGTGTTCGTGAGTCCTGCATTTGGGTCCTTCCACCTCGTCTCCTGACTCCAATTGGTGACACAAAATGCTCATGGTTTTCCTTTTTTTTCTTTTTACAAATCTGTCTGTATGTGTTGTGCCACATTGATCCTATGTCTCCACTCGAGCATCGTGTGATTAGGTGCAAAGTTTTTACATGTATCTGAAGTAACCTATATAAATAGTAAGAACATAGCCCTTCTCTGAAGAAACAATTGTATATATGCTGAATTATAAATGCTGTGTTGAGTGGATTGTATACATTTCGTGCAAAAATCCAGCACCATGTTACATCAGGCTACTTATATTTAATGGATGAGGGGCTGTGAGTGGATCATGCCCTTAGCCTTACTCATATTTAATGTGCATTTGTGTGTGTATGTAGCATCGAACATCTAAGGTCAGGGAAGGTGATAGTGCGCTCTTGTTCTGTGTATTGTGTGTGTGAGTGTTGTGCTCCACATGTCTTCCCAGCCTGCAGCAGACCTGATGATTCAGAGGACACAGGCTGCATAACATGCGCTGGCTTTGACCCTTCACTACAGCATCTGCTACTATAGTTCTGCAGCTGTGTTTGTTTTTTGTGTTGTAACATTACTAAATGCAGCTAAACATGCATGTTTGTCACATACGTGTCACCGTTAGCATGCATTCATTGTGAACGATACATGCATCTTTGGCTCTTTCACATTTCAGCGTTCGGCTGTGTGTACTTAACTCCTATTGGGTCACCCCAGGCACTCTTGCCAGTGCCCTGTTTTGACTCCCAACGGCCTTAGAGCATTTTTTCTTTTTTTGCTCAGCTATGTTGATAAATTGGCGCTGCTAACAGGCTTACTGCTCCTTATGTGGCTGGCAACTCTGCAATGTATTCTGAATACCAAGCGATGGCCATGTGTGCTCCACTCTGTGTCTTTGTTTCCTACAAAAACCCACAAACAATATGACATCATGGAGCAAACCCAGCTTTCAGATGGGCCGAGCTTTAGGAAAATACTCCAAATGCAGCCTAAAATCTGGATCAAAAACCTAATCCTCTGCTCTAGGGAATCTGATCCGAGTCGCTCTGGGTATGGCTATCGGCCATTGCTCCATTCCACATTGCCCTCTCTTCAGTTCTCCCGTTTTCTGTAGTTTCCCCTCAGCTTACTCTATCAAATTTTGGACAGCTGTTTCACACTGTGAAAAGGGGGGATGGTAGTTTAAATTTACCAATAATGCCTCAGTCTGTGCATCTGCTATGTCAGAGTGATTAGCGCAGCAGAAGCTGTCTTTACTGTGGTGACAAGCCCATATGGTTTCCGGATGTAGTGAGCTGTAAGCTTGATGTCTTTTTGTATTAGAATGTGTTTTACATGGTAATATAATCATTAAATCTTTCTACAACACAGCGGGAACAAGGGAAGTTTGTCTATTAGGATACGCATGCTTGTCAATCGCTGTGGACTTTGATATTTTTTGAGAAAGTATTAAAAGTGCCTCACGGCTCAGTCGGAACAGACTGTCCCATTCCAGCTGAATCAGAATTCATTTAAAGTCAGGTCAAAAGAGATGTTGTTCTTGATAATATGCAGGGGAGACATGCTATGTTTCTCAGCAGAAACAGAAATGTGGTGGCCACGTCCTCGGATGCCACATTCAGAACTTCTGTACCCACATGCATAACTTTACAAATGACCATGGTCTCTTTCAGAAATACCGCTTTGATTGTTGATCCATAAACTCTCCCAGCAGTTTTTTCTTTGGGCTTTGTTCTTATTTTAGATGATTGATTAAGGAATGTGAATGAGATGTAAAGTTGCATTTTAATGGCTGTAACTGCTAAGGCTTCTGCTTGATTAAAAGCTGGTGGATTAATTGAATTTTAGATTGGCAGCAGATGAAGACTGTCATCCCAAAAAACAACCTCATGGGCTTTTTATTCATGCAGGCATTAACAAGCTATTGGAGAATATAAAACCTCCAGTGGTTGTGAAAGCAACTGCATGTGAAGCATCAAACTAGCATCCGTTAAGATGACAATGGTGTAGCAGAATGAGGGTATTTTAGCCCTAACCGTGGTATTTTTTAACTATAACCTGGTATTTTTGATTTCTAACCCTAATTATATTGCGATATTACCTAAATTATTGAACTTGAGTCCCACGGTTGAAAGCGCTGTGCTCAATGGCACCATCCACTTCACCTTCTGTAGCATTAACCCTTTAAAGCCTGACCCCTTGAAGAAAATGGTAGAAAAGTCCAATTTCTTTAATGTAAAGTCTTTATTTGACCCTTTAACAAAATGGAAAATTTAAATAATTTTTCTATATTTACCATTTATTACCATGGGGATGTCAATTATTGTAGTGCATTATTGTATTATTATGTATCCTTCAGGAGGCAGAAGACATGTATCTGATTGTGTACAACAGGGTTTTGAGCAATCCATAAAGCGATGCAAAAGGTCTCAGAAACTGTATGTATCAAATATGACACATGGGGTGTTATAGGGTTGAGAGGATTTTTTTTTGTGATTTATTAAAGTAAACAATTGAAAATGGCATTTACTACAATGTGGAAACTCTCACAAGTTGTATACGGAGGAGTGGGATTTTATAGGACACATCTTTGGGTCTTAGTTAAGACTATAAACAATTAACTAATTTGGTCATCTTTAATTTGCAGAACTACATTTCAAAACAGTAAAAATTCTAGTGAAATATCATTGGCATGCTTTAGGTGTGTGTCTGTATGTGCGTGCCTGTGTGTGCGTGTGTGTGATGATGAATGTGTGAAAAGTGAAAAAGAGTATGATCAGGTGTGTGCTATTGATTTTGATGTTTTATACTTATTATTTTTTAAATTGCTATTTTTATGATGTGAAGCACTTATGTATGTAAACAATGTATGAAAGGTGCTATATAAATAAAGATTGATTTGATTTAAAAGGAAGGTAAGGAAGCTGCCAACACCCTTAAACATTCATTCTGCTCTGATATGTCATGAATGACCCGAAAAGACACGTCCTTCCATTCTGCACGGGCTTTGCTGAAATCAAAAATTCAAGAAAGCATTTCATTTGGTCTGAATTAGCATTCGCCCCTAGTCCGGGATGAGTCATCAGCATGACAAACTGAAATGTCGTGAGGAACACCTTACAACTGACTTTTTTTACTTTGCTGGACCACACAAGGGGACAAGGGAGGCAAATAGGAAATAGCTACACATAATATAAAAACACAAATATAGTTCCGATTTAATTTGATGGGGATTTAATTTCTGCAGGGAACTGCTTAAGCCGGGCAATCTAAAGGTCTGCGAGTAAATCCTAATTATTTGTGTGTTTGGGGAGAAAATTGGCAAGTGATTTAATGAATGTAGGAAATATTTCTGCCCCTGTTGTAGAGGAGCTTCACACATAAACACACACCTGACACATTGCACTCACAGTGTGACTGAACCCAATGAACCTCAACTATCATGCCGCTTCTCAGTAAACGCACCCACTGCATCATTCACCCTTAAAAACACACACACACACAGAGGACGCTCTGTGTGGCTCTAACGGTTTCCTCTCAGACGGTGGGAGTGTAAGTCTTAACCGGTGTTGGTTTGCCACACAGTGCACCAATGTAGCTGGCTAGCTGAGTCTTTAGCTTCCGTTTCGTCAGCTGTAGCAATAATCAGCTAGCTTCCACCACTTGCCAAGGCTAACCACATAATTATTGCACTCATATGGCTGAATCGCTTTTCAATCCAGCACAGAAGCGTTGCAGAGAGCTGCTTTAGCTGAACCCTCAAGCACATGAGACTGCAGGGCTGGGGCTGAGCTCTCATAACCCTCACTGCAGTGTGGTGTAGATAGAGCTGGTTTATTCAGCTTATCTCTCTTTAAAAGGTCATGGATTAGCAATCCTTGGGCCTTGTAGCTCTGACTTGTGCTCATGGATCAGCACCGAGCACACTCGAAAAACCAGTATCGGAGTTTGAAGTGCTCTGAGTTGTGGTCGGAAAGTGTGATGGTGCTAGTTGGGCTGCGGTCGAACAGGGGCTTGCTGGCTTTTCTCTGGAGGTCTGGAGAGTCATTCTAATTTAGACAAGAAGAAAGAAAATGCGGTACAGACTGGTCAATCTAATAAGTATATTTTAAACTGTGTGCAAATGTCAAGTGGGTATATGTTTTATTTGTGTGGCGGGGTGTTTATGTCTGTTATGTTGTAGGCATGAAGTGTGTATAGCATGTGTGAGTGGACATGGGTGATATGAATTTCCCCTGGCTATCATCCCAGGAAAAAAGAAAAAAAAACTCAGCCAGAATATACTTCAACTAAACATCTCTTGATGCGCTCTTCCGTGACACAAAAACGCACTCAGCCTTGTGTTTTTTCCCTGTATTATGCAACCGAAATCAAGAAGTGAAGTTTAAAAGATCTAAGGTCTCAGCGAAGAACATGAGAAAGCAAGCTAAATGAGAAACTAGTGATCTTCTTAATGTTTTTTTTCCCCCTTCTTCCAAGAAAGTTATGTGTTTGGTATAGTTTGCTTGTTTGTCTGTTTGTTCGCAAGATTTCTCCAAAAGTCATAAAGGGATTTGGCTGAAAATCTCAGCAGAAGTGGGGCACAGCCCAACTTAGCAGTGATTAACTTTTGATGCTGATCTGGATCCAGGATTTTGTTGTTCAGCTTTGGTGGAAGTAGGCAGTCTTGGACTGCTCCGGTTTTATTCAAAATGTTTCATGAACTTGGTTTTATAGAGAATTGACTATCTAATGTCCTAGAACAACTCATGATTATTTCCAAACCTGAATCAGGAAGTTACAGCCTTGCGTCTGGAAGAAAAAAAAACTGCATAGGCTATAATGTAAATAAAAACATTTCAATGGTTTGGATCCCTTATTTATCCCATATATCGATATCACATGACCTCTTCTATTATCAATGCTGTAATAGTTCAGGAATTGTTTGGACACTGTGGTAGTGTTTTCTAGTCCTGCTTGGTCTTGGACATTAGCTGCTCAGATGTTCAGGACTTCATTGAATTTATATATTTTTTTTAGTTAGGGTTTGCATTTTAAAGAACAATAAACTTCATTCACCATTTGAGTCCTGTGCCTATTTTGTTTGTCATACCCATAAAACGAATAGTAAATGGAGAATTGTTAAGATGTGTAAATACCACTATGTGTGTTACTGGTAAAGAACAAATAAAGATGGCATTTAGCACAAACGAAAAACGACAAAAACATAAACAAAACAAAAATAATAAAACCCAATTTTATACTTTGTCTTCGGGAAATTTGTAAGATGCCTTTGTTTTAAAAGTTGTTCATATTTTAATGTTTTGCATCCAAGGACAGCAAAGTATACACTGCCAGTATAAATGGCTATTAGGCAGGCCCACTAATTTCTGGTTCAAACTACATGAATTCAGCCCGATTTTGACCCAACAGACACATCGCAGACAAACGTTCACTGTCGTGCCCGATTATGGGTTGTCGGGTCGCAAAATTAGCGTCTTTACCCCGTGTAGTGTGACATAATGAAAGACCGGCGATCCGCCGTCTGGGACCCTTGACGACCACGACACAGAAAGTCTAGAATGTCTGAATTTCTTTTTGGTCCTATGACAAGTTCCTACATGTGGACCAATAGGAATACAGAGTGAAGCTTCCTGTTAAATATTAATAGATTAGGGTTAGTAAATTCTCGTAAATTACAAGAGTATTCCCAAATCCTTCATGCTTTCCCCCCTGTTTATAGTCACCCTATAGCTACTGACACAATACAAGCTAGCATTAAAACGTTGCAGTGTTTTAAACATGCTAATAAATTTGTTTCTTCAAGTTCTACAGGATAGACAGCCCATAACACCCTCCCCCCCGCCACCAAAAAAAACGAGTATGCCTTCTTTGTTTCTCTCTCCCTTTTTGCTCTCTCCGAGCAGAGGACAGCCACTCTCACCCAAAGTGCGTCTGTTGGCGTGATTGACAGCTGCTTGTCCCGCCACCCGTCTTGTGCACTCAGAAGACGCTGGACGACACGGGATGATGGGGGGGCGTTCTTGTAGTGTGGCCACTTGCCGGCACACAACACTGAGCAAATTTATGACATTTACGGTGGTTAATCTGACATATGACCGTCGTGAACAATGAAAACAATCGTGTAGTCTGAACCAGGCACAAGTATGCAAGTTATTAAAGTTTATTAATATATCCCCTTTACAATACAAAACAATACAATAAGACATAAAATACATAAAAAGAGACAAAACAAACAAAAACAACACATGAACCCATGAATACACACAGTCATAGACCTGATGAACACAGTGCATGGATGGGTGACAGGTCAATGATGTAAGGGTCTGACCATGTACAGCTTTAAAGGACCAGAATTTAAAAATGAAGCCTAAAATGATAAGCAGTGGAGAAATGCTAATAACGGAGTAATACGCGCTTTATTTATGAATGCATGGCTATCAGTATTGTTTATCTGCAAAATGATTGTGAAATATCGACATGTCGGATATCAGCCGAAACGCCAATATCGTGCATCCCTACTCTATTTTTTAAACAAGTAAAAAGACTGTTGCAGAAGTCTAAATGAGAAGAAATATAAGCATGAATCACCATCTCAAGTTCAGCTTAGACACAAGTTTCCAACTCTTTCCCAGCCATCTCAGTTTTTCTTCCTTTTTAGATGTGAAGTGTTTGGTTTACAGCAGGACCATTTTAGCGACCTATGGCCACTTGTTAGGAATTTTCCAAAATGTTTTTCAAAGTGTAGCAAAGGAGTCCTTTCTAGCCTAAGAAGGCCGGGACTTAGATGAAAACCGTCCTACCAAGGAAGCATCTTTCATATTGACAAAACACATGCTGATGTCATGTTAGGCACCCCCTCAGCTGTGTTAGCCGACAGAAGCGGTGCATTCAGCATAGTACTTACTGTAGGTCGCGGTATGCTAATGGAAAATGTTGAATGGATTTGTTTTGTTAGAAGCTGTGCAGAAAAGCAATTTACTCTTGTTTCCAGCCAAGCTGGAGATAAGGCAGAACTTCTAGCACACTGAGAAACAACTTTGAGTTTATAGTTATTTAACAGTCAAAACTGGTAGGAACTTTGTGCAAGTACTCCAACGTATGATCCGACATCCTTACCTGCATGTAGATAAATACACGACCACTTAACAGCTGACAACGCTTCAAATGCTCCCACCAATCTTCAAGTTTTCTTCCACCACCCAATCACTGAAAAGAGATTTTCTTTATTTAAATGTTCTCCTGTATTTATTTTCACAATTCAATTATGTATTTACTTTCTTGTGTATTTACTTTCGGCAGCGGCGGGATTTGGTCGGAAAAACCACCAAACATTATTAGCGAGATAACCCACTGAGCTGAACTGACGAGTGTGGAAAAGAAAGGAGGAGAGAGAATGAGAGGCGAATGAGGCAAATGACAAACATGATGAAATTAAAAAAAAAAAGTTTTTTTTTTTCTGAATAACACTGCGTGGGAGGAGATTTGGAGTGACCTAATTAAAATGTTGGAAT
Source organism: Atherinosoma microstoma (assembly GCA_037177055.1). Classification (NCBI taxonomy): domain Eukaryota; kingdom Metazoa; phylum Chordata; class Actinopteri; order Atheriniformes; family Atherinidae; genus Atherinosoma; species Atherinosoma microstoma. The sequence goes on from JBBBVU010000004.1 coordinate 28,599,608, forward strand.
CCTGAGAGGAATAAATTAAGAAAATGTCAGTTAGGCTGAGCCGGAGGAGGGGAGATTAAGAGGCGCAAGCTCGAATAGTGTCTGATTCCTGCTCTTCTTCTTTTATCACTGCTGCATGGGAACACTGGTCTTCAGCAAATTGAGTTGGTATTTTCCTGATATTAACCGTATGAGAACATGGAGAGTTTGGCATATGGAAAAAGTGGCGTATGGAAAAAGAAGTCACAAGTTCAGAAAGTTTAGGAAAAAAAATACGTTGAATTGGCTGCAACGTCTCCGTTAGAATTTGTTAGCAGGAGTGTGTGTGTGAGTTGTTTATAGTCTGGTTGGACTGCATTGTTTTCTGTATGGTGTTAATTTGCCCTCTTTTCTTCCCCCTTCTCTTTTTCTTTTCTTGTCTTTCTGTTATCATTTTATTCTTTGTCTGTCCCCTCCGGTTGGGTCCAGCAATATTGTGTAAAATTCAGAAATTTTTAGGAAAATCGAAGTGAAAGACTGATGACAAAATGAAAGGAGACAGAAAGCTGCAAAGCTTCAACATGAATGTTGCGCTTTCCAGTTAAAGCAGTTTAAGTTTCTACATCATTACTGGAAAGTTGTTCCATGAAAGCCGCTTGCCTCTTAGCATGTAGCTAGCATCCTCTGCTTGCCCTTCCACATACATTCCCCCTGTGGGGAAGCTCACATATGGTGCCAACATTTTCTGCTGCGCTGGACAGGATGAGACCATACGTGCGCTGTCAGACTGCATATTGCATGTATTAGAGCAGATGACATTGATGGGAATGCATCCATTGTCAACACAGAAGGGGGAAAGGTATTGGAACAGCTGGTACCAAGATTGGTGTTAGTTAGGGATAACTCAAGGGCTGTCCCCATGTCGCAGAATTGCAGCCAAACCGCAAAAGTTGTTTAGCAATCTGCCCTTTCATCCCCACGAAACCAGGGATTAGTTTCCATGAAACCGATCATGTCTGAAACTAGATGCCAAAGTGGATAGGTTTGAAGCCCGTACTGTCTGTGTTCCATACGGACAATGTAACCGCACAACTGGGGGATATGACATCAGTGTAACGCGCCAAACACAAGAACAAAAATGGCGTCGGTGTGCCTTGAAGTCTCGCAAAATACCAGCTTATTTACTTTATTCCCAATCCACGCCTTCCGCATGTTTTCGCTTTATAGACCATTGTCACTGATGTCACATCGTTTGTTGTGCCGCCACGTTAGGAAGCAAAAAGCTTGGACCCCCTCCTGCTACCCAGCACCCTTTACTGTGGCAACTCCAAAACTGCCCACTGACGGATATATTGCTACCCGGTTTAGCTTACCTTGATATTTACAACTACATAGTCAATCAAAAGTTGTATTTCCACTTCATGTCAAAGCTGAATAAGAAAACGTGTACCCATTAGGGATGTCTCCATGTTATATTTAATATTTAGGAGTTAACGTTACATTTACTGTGAGAAAACACTGCTATTTTAAGACTGTTCCGTTTATTTATTGAGACCACGGAGGGATTTAAAGTCTGTAACATTTCATTAACACTGAAAACTCACCATATCTGTCATATACATATCTGTGGTGAAGGTTGAATTTGTAGAATATCCCCCAACTGCACTGCAGTCGTATTTACACTGAGAAACTTAAATACCGTTTTTTTGTTTGTTTGTTTTTAAAAAGAACTTGAATATAATTTGCCATCTCTCTTTTCTTTTTTTGCTCGCTGTCATCTGTGACACATTTCCAGGTCATCCTTTTGTCTTCTTTTCTCTGGAGTGCAGACAAACAAGAAGATGGACGGGACATAGACTGGGGACAATTGGCTGTCCAGCTTTTACCCTTAGGACAGACTAAATTAGCCTCAGTTAGATGTCCGTTAACATCAGACTAACCTGCAGTGACTGGTCCCGGAGCGCTATAACATTAAACCACTGTGGTTAGCTCCACTTTAGTCATGCATTCTTTTCTTTTTCATTGATAAATATATTCAAATTAGACAAGTTCCCCATAAATATACTTGGAAAGCCAACAAAACAAAAATTTTGGTTAACTTGCAACCGACGGAGCTGCTACACGGTCTGAGCTTTCCGATGGCTTCCAGTTGTCTGGTTTGATGGCAGCAGCTCATTCAGGCCGTCATTCAGGGTCAGCAGGCATCTGTAAAGTTAAATCCCCTGCCTGGGATGTCGATCGGAAGATTGAAAGGCACAGCACGGATGTTACATTATTTTTGTCAACGTGAAAAGCTAGCTGTAGCTGCCGAGCCGGTAGCAGTAAGCTATGTCTGCTGTGTCGGTCTTTTTGCCAACCAGGAACATGATCGGTGACGAGGCTGAGAATGTTTTATAGTCCAGCCTTCTACTTCCTCATCTGTCCATACAAACGTTTCTTTTGCCTTGTACTGAGTCCTCAGCCATCCTCATCTTCATATGACATATGTGATTGTGAACTTCCTGTGACAGGCAGCAAGGCTCTATCTGCACATGCGCCACGTCTTGTTCTAGCTTTGGAGTTACTCTTTAATGATCATAGTGCCACCCACAGCCTTGTCATATGTACCACAGCTGTTACGTGGAGACAGTGGAGTGGTTCTCTCCGAGTTTTCGCCACCATTTTCACTGCTGAACCGACATGTGGACATAGCCTCAGTGACATGTTGACAAGACATAGAGAAAAGAGGACTCCCTGAAACAAAGATGAAAAAGGCGAAAGTCAGTGGGCCTCTGATGCCAGCGCGCTTACGTTGAGTACAAGATCTTTGATTTTACTTCCCTTTGAAGTGATCCTTGGAAATAATACCATGTGGCATGCATGAATTTCAGCACTGAGCCAAGAAAAAAAAAGAAAAGAGTCTGGTGTTGCATCTTTAATAGACAGGCCTCACAGACTTCAGTGGCTTGCACAGTCACAGCAGTTTGTGTGCTTTGCCAACGTTACATCAACGTGCATTTCATAATGCAAAGTATTTGCTTTCAATCAACTCTGAAAGTTAGATTTCATCAAAGTTTTAACAACAAACTCCTCTGCACTGGAATGGATGTTATATCTAATCTATTTGGCAATAATGGCCTGAAAATAAAAGCTAGAGAATTACCCCCCAGCACTAGATTCACTCCTGCATTCAGACCTGCACTGTGAAATCATGTGGTGTTTGATAAGAAGGCATCTATTTCAGTGCTTCAAAACAACAACAGGTAATTTATTTCACTGCTCAGTTCCTTCTTAAGTCTCACATGAGCTGGGGGAGGTTTTACATAATTTATTTGATCATGACTTATACCGACCTTAGAGCTCCTGTGGACTGCGGTGTGTGGTGCTAGGTTCTCCTATGCGCCGTCACACAGCAGCAGGTCCAGACTGGTGGTTATTGGGTATAGTGTTACAATGGCTGTTTGGGCTGCACTCCTCGTAAGCTGTCACAGGTGTAATAAAGAGCAGATTTTAGTGTTCGGCTGATGGTTTGGGAGTATGAAGGAGAGAAAGCGAGGGGAATTGAAACTTGACATGGCAAATGTGGTAGTTTACAGGAGAATGTTTGACTGGCAGCTTTGGTCTCTGCTGACCTGCATCTGTACATTTCAGGGAGATCAACTGTTTATCAATGATAGCTGAGCAATGCATCAGTGCTTTTGGTGCTATATTTTGTGGCTTTAATGGTGTAAATATAGTTCGAGTCATGACTGAGGGACATAGCAGGGTCCACATGGTGTCAAATAACAAAAAACATCTTAAATTAAAATTCTTTTGCCACTGATTTCTAGTCCTCAGCCTTTTCTCCCTGTTTCCCCTCCTTAAAACCACACTACTGAACTTTGGCAGATTTTTGACAGTTAATTTGGCATCCATCTTTCATCCTATCTGTTCTGAGTTCTCTCCAGCGAGTAAAAGTCAGTCTGATGTGACTCTCTTGTCCTGTCTTCCTTCGATAATGAGTTTCTTGGATGAATCAGCCAAATTTTCCGTTAATGACTCTTTGGGAATCACCTTGTTAAAGTAAAAATACTATGCATTCTTGTCAAACTGTGTTATCTTTGGCATCTTTTATAAAGATAACTAAAGAAATGGCTGTAAAACAATGTGTAAATGTAACCTGCTGATTGCAAAAAAAGTACCTAAAGCTACAGCTTTGAATTGATCTTTAAAAGTTATTTGTGTTGACACAACACTGGTTCATTCTTTGAGTTAGGAACTTCTTTTTCCCTGCTTAAATGATTACTAGTTCGGTGTTGCGGGGCTTAACAAACAAAAATACATTTCTTTGACAGTGGTCAGGTCCAAGGACTGGATTGGAAACTTTGAAAGACCTTCAAAAAGCCTAAAGAACCATTACTAAATACAACTATTAAATAAAAATAGAAACAAATTGAAAACAAATAGACGTGTTGACATTTTATTAATGAAGCTATTTGCTTGAAGATGTTGTTTTACAGAGCTCAAAAACAGATTTCCCTCTCAACCTTTAGTTTGTTCCCCTATGCTACATTTTACTGTCATTTTTCTCTCCTGTACATCTCGACCTCATGTGTTCTTTGTTTTTTTTTAGCTTCCCATTTTCCACAGTAGCCTTGTTTCCTCAGCACTTCTCCCACTTTGTGTCTCCTGCTCCCCGAGTATTTGTCTCTATGTGTGTAATTCTTTTCCTAGTGACATTTCTGTGCCAGGTGTGACAAATGGCAGGCAGAGAGGAAACATTTATTCCCTGTGGTGAGCTTAATTAGCCTATCAGCTAAGCCTTGGCACCAGCTTGTTTTGAAAGCCACAAACACACATACACACACACACACACACTCTCACTGACAGCATGCATGCACATTTATCCTCAAGTAAAAATCCACCAACAAGTTCACATGTAAGCATACACAAATCAGACTAGTCATTTCAGGGCAGGAGCTACACAGATATTTGGACAGTACAATTAAATGAAGTCTAAATCACTACTTAAATCCTTATTTTTCTTCTCTGGCTTCACATCCAGAGGGATTCGGTTGTATCCAACCTCATCTTTTCTGTATTAAAAGGTTAAATCATTCACAAATTATAGCTCTCTTCTAGCTATTAGCATATGGTGGGGGTGTTGAAGGCCATACGAGGCCAGCAGGCAAGACTGGAGGAGAGACAGTGAAGAAATAGCATCATTACTGTACCTCTCCTGGATGGGATTTTGTGAACAGAGCATGACCACCAGTCCAGCTCACATATCCATCTGTGTGTATCGTTGTGTGCATGTGTGTGAACATCTGTCTTGCTCTGTGTACCAGTGCCATGCCAGACTGCCCATCTACAGCTGTGGGGTGGAAGTGGGAGGCTGATGCAGGAGTCTTGGTGTCCAGTAACCCTGGAGCCAGGAAAGATGGCTGTAACACACCACTACTAATTGCATACACAGTAATACAAACATTACATACACACACACACAAGCTCATAAATGGGCTACGGCTGAATGAGTGGTGTCTGAGGGCCCAGTCTTTGTCTCTTCTCTCCTCAATCTGTGAACAAATTACAGACATTATTGGCTGCAAAAGAGACTCCCTGTCTACCTCCTTCTTTTCCCCTTTCACGCCGAGTCGGGGCTTTGGCACATCCCACTGCACCCCTGCTGTGGAGAAGGAAATGAGAGCCAAAAATGTTGCTGATGTGTCTTCCTGCAAAGCACCAGGTTTCTAGGGCTTTGATGCCAGCCAGGTAGTGAGGGAATATTAAGGTGCCCTTTGATGGAAAAAAAAAAGGGGAGAGGTGAGCATTGTAATTTGACCTGATTGTGTTGAGACTTGTTTTGGGTGTGGCCGGGTCAGGCAGCCCTGCTGGCAACAAATGCTTTTTGATGTTGGCTTTAAAAAGGTTTTGGGTGGGATTTTGGGCTACTCATGCTGTTTTGAGGTGGGATTAATATTGGAAAATCAACAATGAGAAAAGAAGCTTATTATATGTTGGTATATTAGCAGGAACTTAATAACTGCTCAGGCACATTGTACTGAAGAACGGGATGCCATATATCAGAGATGGGGACAAGAGTCTGTAATACAGACTCGATTCCCCATCTCTGATACTCAAGTCTGAGACTCAGACTCGAGTCGTGCTTAAGTCACATTTCCAGTGACTTGAGACTCAACTTGGACTTGCGATTTGAGACTCAAGTACAATCTTTTATTTTTAAGGTTTTTTGGGTTTTTTTTTCATCACCTCCTCCCTGTCTGATCTACTGTTTACTGTCATTTTCCCATTTTTCTGATGCACTAGTGCAGGGATCACCAACTGTGGACCTCTTGAGACACTGTCCGGCAGGTGTTTACCTGCTGCAATCCACATGAGTCAAATAATTAATGGGCTGTTAAGAGTCTTGTGCTTGTCCAGGGAAATTTCTAAAACCTGCAGTACAGTTTGTGATCCTTGCACTAACGTGCAGCATATTGGCCCCCCTCTCTCCATTCAGGAAAAAAATGCTATGAACTGCAGTATTTGCTTTGAAAATGTCTCTGTGGGTCTGGATGGTATTTTATAAAAACTCTTGGATAAGTTAAGAGCATATTTACAAATCTGAATAAATTTCCATGCATCTACAGGATTTCTGAATTCAGTAAAGCAAAACAAATGTCCATAAAAGAGGGACGGAGTATTTTTTGGTTTACGCTAAAGATCAGTGCTGTTACTAAATGCTGGTAGATAAAGATCGAGTACGGATTTTAAATTCCTTGGATATTATATTGCAGTCCTCTACCTAGACCAGACAGCAAGCGTTGCATGGGAAATTACTTATTACAGTTAAAAGTCACTTGCGACTTGACTTGGACTTGAGCTAAAAGAATTCAGACTTGACAAAAAATGACTTGTGAACATCTTTGCCATGTTTGCTTTTACATTATACTGATGTGCTATAGGCTCGTTAGTGTGCATCGTCCTGCTGGTGATAAGTAGCTAAATAAAGGACGGATGGGTGCTTGTAATTCACCTAACTTGTCAAGCAAGAGTTACAAATTAGCACGTGACCTCTTGGGTAATCCAGTTTGTCCAATCAGGGTTTAGCGTTAGTGAAAAGCCACTTGTTGGCTGACAGGAGATTTAAACTAATGACTGACTAAGAGAGGAGAAGAGTGAAGCTGTTCTGATAGTGAATGGTTAAAAGGATAAGAGAGGCTACAACAAAAAAATATTGTTTTGATGATGATGATGATGATGATGATGATGATGATGATGATGATGATGATGATGATAATAATTGAATTTGAAAATACCTGGTATCCCATAGCAATGTATGTAGAATTACCACTCCACAGGCTGACATTTTGCGTATTAAAATGTCTTTCTGTGATTAGATGGATCTACCTGCAAATATATTGTAATTATTAGATGGACTTGCATGTTCCCTTTGGCTGAATTGTGATTACTCTGATGAGCTTGTGACTTATTTTCAGTTTATGAAAACCTAATATTACTTCCATCAGTCTCAGCAAACTGTTGCCTATATTTACCAGAAACCTAATATTTTTGTATTTATATTCTTTTCAAAACACCATTTACGTTTATTTGTCCAAAATTGGTCCTCGAGGGCCGCTGTCCTGCAGGTTTTAGATGTTTCCTGCTGCAGCACACCGGAATCAAATTAATGGGTCAACATGATTGGGCAGAACTTGACAACAAGCTTTTTACTTTGAATCAAGTGCTCTGACACATTTAAAATCTGCAGGACTGCGGTACTTGTGGGCCGGAGATGAACATAAGCTTGTTTGCACTTAGCCTTTATGCTATTAGCATAATTGCTGGTTGTTTACCACTTATTTATTTTTTTGACAGGGCTGCAAAATGAATGTGGTTAAGCTGTAGTTTTATTATGTTTTTTTTTCCAACTTTTAAAGTTTTGTCTTAGCACTCATAGAGTCAATGATTTCAACTAAGCCCTGAAAGAAGCATTTACTTCTTTCAAAGAATGAAGCAGTCTCATATGCGCTCTTATCAATTCAATTCAATTCAGCTTTATTTGTAAAGCGCCAATTCACGACAAGGTCATCTCAGGGCGCTTCACAGACAATCAATTTGAGCCAATCTGATTGTCATACATTGATTCAAATAAGCCATTTCATAACAAATAGCTTAGCTAAGGAAACCAACAGACTGCATCGACTCTTGTCTTCAATCCAATACCCCATCCTGAGCAGCTAGAGGTGACAGTGGGAAGGAAAAACAGGGACAGAAAGAGAGACAACAGACATCATATTTGATCCAGCGAGATCTGCTGAGAGAGGAGAAATATGTTAATGATGGCAGTACTGTCATACGTTTCTACATTATCACTGTGGAGACAGTGTAAAAATAATTTGCAAATGACTTTCAAGTGATGGGTATAGGGACTATAGTTTTAATAATAGGGACATACATGGAAATCAAGCCGTTTCTGCTTAGTTATTCCATCTATTTATACAGAGATGATTAAGAGAGGCATGACGCACCCTGGAAAAGTAGTCAGTCCATCACAGGGTTAACACAGGGAGACGGACAACCATTCACGCTCACACAGCCAATTTAAAATCACTAATTAACCCGATATGCAAGGCTTTTGAAATGTGGTTAGAAACCACAGAAGCTGGAGAAAATTCCTGCGAGCAAAGGAGCATGAAGAAAATACTACAAAAAAAACCCTTTAAAAGCAGGCTCGAATCATGGATGTAAAAGTGAGTGTAACAACTGTTTGGTCTTCTGAAGGTGGAGGTTCAGCATTTAGTTTTTTCTTTTTAACATAAGTGACTTACGGAGGATGAGTGAGAACTGCATGTCCACAGGGTATCTCAACTGTCATTCAAAGCATCCCAGCTTATGATAAGACCTCACTACAAGTTTTATAACAACTTCAACAAAAACAGACAATTTCCTGTTAGACAGGTAAAACTAGGCGCAGACATTGGAACTTTTTTGTAAACCAGGCTGCAAATGTGAAATTTTAGCTGAAGGTCTATGGAGATTTACTTTCCGTTGGAACCAGGTTTTGTTCATTCCACGGTACATTACGGTTCAGCACAGTACGGTTCAGTTTGACACAGCTCTTTCTTTTTTATTGACAGTATCTCCTCAAGATGGGCAGGATCAGCTGTTTTTTATTGCAGTGCATGAATCGAGACTTCTCCGGGTGTGTGTGGGTGCGTGTGTGTGTGTGTGTTACGTTACATTGATTTAGTAGACGGTTTATCCAAAGCAACTCACATGTGACAAGTATCGAGTGGTTACTGTTCGAACGAGTTGGGACAAACTGTGGAAGTGATGATAATGACTCAGTGCCACAAAACTTAACTGCAGTTAAAACAAAAAAAAAAGGGGGGGGGGGTCCATTTGTAAATCTTTACCCCTGATGAATGTACAGGCTTATGTGGGCCTATTCATTAGAAATGCACTCAATAAGCAACTGATGCAAACAAATGAAATACCAATTATTTATATGTTAACTTGCAAGGGATCAGATTTCATCTTCTCTATGTCTCCATCACTTCCCTTCTCCACTAGATTTGATGTTTTTCAGACAATCAAAATAAAAACTAAAAGCAACAACAGTAGCAGGAAATTATGTTCCCGTCTCACGACGCAACCTATTCTCACACTCTATTTCTCTAGGCTTATTTGGAACCTTTGTGGAGATTATGCTGCACAATACTGCATGTAGTTAATGTGCCAAAAAAACTCATAGACCGCACTAGTATTTTTTTTTATTTTTTTATTATCTTGGATCCATTTGAAGTTCTTCAAACATTAAAACAGCTGAGAGTCTGAAATATCTTTTTCTGCCTGAGGATCCTTTGTGCCTGATTCTTACCTTCAATCATTTAGAAGTTTTAATGATCCGGGTGTCAGACCAAAAGATTGTATCAGCCATCTGTGTTCTTGTTATTGCTTATCACTGAGATGCTTAACTTCTTACCTTCATTTACTCCCTCTTCAAAAGCTTTCCCTGTATTCCTCTGATCTGTATCTTTCTGTCAGTTCTTTCAGACAGAGACCTGCAGATCTTGATGACTTTTGAAAGTTATAAACTACACCTCTCAAAAACACTGGATTATTTTTTAAAGTTTGCTTATTTTCTTTCTTTTTTTCGTTCTTTCTTTTTTTCTGTAGTGGTAGAGTGCATCACTGTGCCAGACCTTTTGGGAGTGAGCTCATTACTTATGTGTATTTGTTGTGCAAATGCAAATATGACAACATGATGCGACTTCCAAATGAATTGATAATAATCATTTGGAAAATGATATTCAAAACAAATGTTTAACTTCTCAGCATGCAAAACACATTAAGTAAATGTAAATGCAACAACTGAACCATTCATATTTCTGAAAGGCATTTTTGAGAGTTTTTCTGCTTCAATAAACATTTATGCAACACCCGGAGAGATTTTCATTCTCAATTCTCTCTGCAGATACACCACCTAACCAACAACTTCCTCCTCACGCATCTTTTGATTCCTGCAAACACAGCCTCCACCGGTTCTGTCTTGCAGAGAAGAAGTCATTATGAGATTGTGACCTGACTTTAAATTGCCCCTCTGAAAATAATGAGTCTCCATATTGGCTTTACTGTAAAGCAGTGTTGGCAAGTAGCCACCAGTTTAGGCCATGTAATGAAAGCTGAGGTCTTCCTTTATATTCTAAATACTGATTTTTGCCAACAAGCTCACATGAACACAAATAAAATGGACTTAAGCAGCAAAAAATTAAAGAAAAAAAAAACCTAACGATTTATGTTTCACACTCACAGCCACGCTGAAAATCTGTATGAAAAAAAAAAGATAAAAAAGGGAACAGAAACTGAAGATTTGAAGGAGGCTGCTAGTTTCTGAGGATGTGGGTAAATACATAAAATGAAACACATATTGAACAATCTTTTGCATCTTCACTATGACAGTAAACGATGCTGAAAAACAGTTTAACCTGACTGCTGACCCCTGCTGTAATGCATCATGCATTCATGCATATGACATCTTTATACATGATCCGTCCTGAACTAGTGCCTGCATGAGTTCCTGCATTGGCATATATGCTACAGCACTTCATTGTCAGTCTGGTAAATCTTGGCCAGGATGCTTTACAATGATTCCCCCTCCTTGGCCTCTCTCATTTAATCACAGGTATGCAATTTTAGTTCAAATATGGAATCAGAACGTTTCCCCACTTGCGTCTCGAGTGACCACTTGTGATCCAGTATCATGCCCAGCAATAAATCTAACCAAACAAGCATGCGGCCTACATAATTTCTGTTTGGACAGATAAAATGTCCGGCATTTTGTAATTATGCTTCTTCCCAAAGTGGAACGGACCGATTATCTGTAGTTACCATCTGGACCTGCCTTTAATTTACAGCAAGTTCAGACCTGTGTTCAAGCGAAAAGGCTACAGTGACTCACTTTTAAGTGTTTTATTTTTATCTGTGCAACTGGTCAACAGCCATAAATCAAATGTTTAATGATCATGCATGATGCAGACTCAGTTCAAGCCAAATTTGTTGCTATTCAAGTTCAGCAGTAGGTGGATTCTCACACTGCGGCACTGCCTAACGAAGGCTGATTCAGTTTCGCTTTGCATCCTGTCTCTTCTCTGAGCTCTGTCCAACCACTACAAGTCAATCCGATGTTGACTTGTGTCTTATCTCTTGCTCTGTCACTTTCTCTCTTTCTTTTCCTCATTTCTTCTGATAATGTCCTCATGGGTTTCTTTGCTGAATCAGCCATGTTTAAAAACGGCTACTGTGTTGATATTCAGTTGCTGTCATGTGATGAGGCTGTCACATTATGCTCTGGGCCAGAAAACCAAGTTGTGGAATGCGTCTTATCAGCCTCAGGATGCTGCAGGGTAACGGCGGTCCCAGGAATATGCATGATGAATGTCAGTGTCACATCCAAATGAGTCAGATGCACAGACTTTTAAGGTCGGAAAGTTATGTAGTTACTTTTAATATTTCCAAATGGCTTCTTTTACCCTCTTTCAGAGAATGGACCTACAAGGCCCAATTCCAATGAAGTTGGGACGTTGTGTTAAACGTAAATAAAAACAGAATACAATGATCTGCAAATCCTTTTCA
>JBBBVU010000004.1:28612103-28622285 GCA_037177055.1 Atherinosoma microstoma
ATAGGTTGAAAAGGATTTGCAGATCATTGTATTCTGTTTTTATTTACGTTTAACACAACGTCCCAACTTCATTGGAACTGGGCTTTGTACATCCGGCCCCGACCACCACAGAATGTAAGTCCTCAGTGCATCCTCATTGTGTACACTGACTGTTTTCAAAGCTGTTCCTGAAGATTTCATACCTGCATTATCTCATTGTTGGATAAGCTTAAAGAGATATTCAACTTTATCTTTCAACCCCTGAATATCTGAATCCTCACATCCCAGAATAAACACACAGATTGTGTCAATATGACAGAAAGGTTTTTCAAACAGTGTCTGAAATCTTGATTTCCCTTCAGTGTCCCTTCACCACTTTTTTAGCTTTGCAGAACTGACGTTTTAATTTGACTGCCTTTGAGAAGAGACTGTCCAAAAGTTTACAGAATTACGTCTCGACCGTACCTGTTGGAACATCAGCTTCACTTTTGATTTTAGCCCAGAGCAGATAACACAATTTGCTATCCAAATCTGTTTGAACAAAAAAGACAAAAATGAATTAATGAATATAAATCACAAGCTTTCTTCAAAACATGTCAAATTAATCCCTAATCTTCCCCAGCAGAGAGGCCTGTCTGCTCATAGAGAGCCTAAATGTCTTTTGATTCTGTCATCTGACATGACCTTGACACAGAAATCTGCTGTAACTTAATTGTCTTCTTCACCATCATATCACCAATCAGCATGCCATTTAACAGTTTCTTTTCTACACACACACACACACACACACACACACACACACACACACACATTTCACTGTAACAGTTTCTCTCGCTTTCCTAATATCCTGCAGCTGTCTGTGCAGATGGCCCCATCCAGTAAGACAAGCTTAAGCTTACATACATGCAGCCTCGGGTGATTGTTTTTTCCTGCATCTTCCCCATATTTTCATCATCTTTTTCATCCCACCGGTTGTCTGCGACTGCACTGAAATTCATTTCCTCCGCAGGCATAAACAGAGCAGATAGGCTCCAAACGTATAAGCCCGGTACATGTGTTCTTTGAATTAATAAAGTCACAAAGGTCTCTGTAATTTGTAAAACTTCCCAAAAAAATGCTAAGTGTGACTGCCTGGTCGTCATCAGTTCCTAGTTAAGCTCTTATCAAGGATGAATGGCGATGAGAGAGGGAGCCCATCCTGAGTACGTATGAATTATCAGACTCACCTGGAAAACATGATTAATAAAAAACAAGTAATTAACAGGAGCCATTCGCACCCATGAGAGAGCTGTATGAGGAAATGCATCAAAACAAATGAACACAGCGTCCTGGACAGTTATTATCTCGGCTAAGAAATGTGTCTTTCCTTTTTGTATATCCGTGGGTCATGATTAGAAGAACTTTAGAGGAACTTTCGCTCACGCAATTTCCATTTGCTGAACCAGAGAGCGTGTAATGCTGTTGATCTGGAAAGTAAGTGTGAAGATTGTTTTTTCGACTTGAGATCGTGCATTGGCGCTATACAAATAAAGCTGAATTCAATTGTTGTCCATAGATCCACTTGCATGGCTAAAAACAGCATGTTTGAAGGCTTTCTCTAGTCAAAACAACAAATATAATCCATCTAAGAAGCAGACTGAAAGACACAGACGGCTCTCTAATTGTTAAGTCATTTCAATAAACAACTGACTCAAAATGAAAATGTTTTTAGTTCATTTGGGCATCAGAGAATATTTTTTCACTTATCCATACAGTATATTTTTGTTTCCCAGTAGTGTGCTTCTTGTCCTGCAGGTATTTTTTGTGATTGCATTGCAGTAGTGAAACCTTAACGCACCGCTGTGATGCATTTGCATGTCATTTGCATGTTGTGCTCAAACACAAGAATAAGTGACTTTTCTTAAGCATCCCATACAGATCCCAGTGATGAATGAATCTTCCATAAATCCAAAGCTTCTTATATTGAGGACTTTGCCCACTCTGACCTCAGGGTCACATGGAGGGGTCCCACTGTGTTTATGTCAAAGAGTTGCCTGACATCCCAGCTAAGAGATATCCCATCATACCTTCCACATGTCTTTCCCATGTGGCATTCGTGTGGAAAAAAGGCATTACCCCACCCCAACCACTTTATACTCTTTTTTTCACTATATATCCTCTTCTTGTGATCTCTCTCTTTGCCCCCTTTCTTCCTTGTTCCCCCTCTGTTATTCCTGTCCCCTGGTCTGTTTGGGGCCTATGTAAAATGTTTATAAAGACCCGTTCATCTCTGGCTCACAAAATTGGACAAACACACACATGGCTCTTTGCACCCCACACAGGACCCCACAGTGCTGTCTGGTCATGCAGCCTCAATGCATAGAGGGGACCCTGTGTTGCGATGGCATTCAGCAGGGGGGGGGGGCAGTGATGTCACAGGGAAATTACCGTCATCCCTCACTCACACACTGACTGCACAGAGCCCCTCCCCCCACTCTCTTTTCTTCTCATGGCCGTGGTGAATGGAATTGCATGGCTGTGCAGTTCAATCACTGTCAAGTGCAAAGAAAAGGGGTCTCTTGTGCAAAATTTCATGATTCACAATTGATTAAATAGGGGTGTCATTTCATGGCTGAACAGGGAGGTGTGCGGCAGGAGGAGTAAAGCTTTTTCATGCCCTTGTGAGATACGGCTCAGAAATCGCCTGATGGGCCCCATTGAAAGCTGGAGATGTAAAGTTTCTCGGGTTTATCCAGAGAGGGGAAATAAGAGGCCGCTATAAGAGAGGGAAGGGCATAAAGGGACACAGTAGGAGAATTGCCAATATCTCCTCATGGCTTGTTAAAGGGCTTTCATGCACTTGAGAGATATAGTGCTAATATACTGTACGTAACCCGTATGATTTAGATTCCTGTTGTCATCTGGAAATTCCCAGGGTTCACCCAGCGGGGAAGGCAGAGGAGAACAGAGGACAGGAAGTTGTTTGAGGATGGTTTTAAGGCGTGAGTAGCATGTATTGATTTTACTGCATCCTACAAAAGGACTCTGGTCTGTAGAGGCAGTAAGGTTAGCAAAAATCCTGTATTCTAGTACTGTTTTGTGGAATGCCTTGACTTATATTCATTTTAAGAAGGTTCAGTTGAAGGATACAAGAAGCTTTTTAGACCACCAACAAAGACTTAGACCAGATTGGTAAAGACTACCAACTGCAGCCTACCTTTTACAGGGTATGTAAAACTAAAAACTAAAACTGTTTTTGGTACTTTGGAATAGTCTAAGCGTGAAATCTAAAGGTTATTTATGACAGCATATTGTTACATTTGTACAGCAAAATCACTCGAAAGGATACAACATTTTTTAAAGTGAGGCTGTGTAAAGCTCCTATGAGTAGCCACTCATAGCTGCAATATACAGCAATCAGTTTTGGTAATCAGAAGGTTTCATGATGGCGAAAGAAGCCATGAGAAGAGTCAAAGTTTCACCACCTAAAACAAGTCAAACTTGAAAATGTATAGGGGTTGATTTTTATTCTGAGTCAGAGTGTTGGGTTAGTTTCACACGGATGCTCTGTGGCTGAGAAAATATAGTGACAAAAAAAACTGTAGCTATCAGTATAACTCTTAATATAACTCAATATATATACCCCACTTCTGAAAAATAAAGAAACAATATCCCTTTAAATGATGTGCTGAGCCTGATGTGTTGCAAAATGTTGCAGATATAAGTCTGAATGTCCCTGTAATCACAGGTTTTCAGAACAATATCTAGTATTATACTATATTGTGTTTTGGGGAGCCCAAAAATGCAAATCTTTTAAACCGGATGTTACCGTTTTGTCTCCATATTTACAACTCATTCACATCTTTCCTAAACCAATGACACCATAGCCCCACCTCTTCCTTAACCAGCGTACACAAACCCTGCTAACAAGAATGGAGGATTACAATTTTGTGTTCATGCTGCAGAAGCTACTGAGTGTGATATCCCAGATAATAAACATGTTTGGGCCAAATCCGGGCTACATTTGGCTAATTTATGGCACTGGCAAGTGTTGTTTGGGCCAGAAGTGGACCATATCTCTGTTCCCAGCCTGGCTTGGATTATGGCGAGTCTCCTGTGGGCCACATGTGGTCCAGATGTTAGTTGTAGGCCTGGACGTGGATCATGGCAAGAGTGTTGTGGGCCAGAAGTGGTCTTAATACGGGAAGCCTGCCTGGACATAGTTTATGGCAACTTCCTTTTGGGCCACATGTGGTCATTATGGGGCTGAGTTTTGTAAGCCACTCTCACATTATACTGAAATAAAATACCAACTATTTTAAATACAATTATAGAAATATGCTTTAACTAACCTACATCACAACAAAGTCCATAATAATGCTTGGCCATGCCATATGGCCTCTCACTCCAGAGTTAGAACACCAAACAGTCACCAAAAAATCTTTTTATGCAGAGTTGAAGTTTAAAACAAACATAAAACTCCAGAAATCTAACACTTTCCCACTTTTTTGCATAACTCCAGATTTTTATATTCCATAAATGTGCTGTTCATCCTAAAAGTGCATCACACTTGTCAAGTATTTGATCGTCTCACGCTTGCATTTGCATGTCAGATCATGATTAGTATGATTATGAACTTTTTTCCCCCTACAGTTTTCTCTTCTGCACACAACCACAGAGGTACAAAAAAACTCAATGCTATTCTCGGCTCCAGAGAAATCATTTATTTCTCCACAATCATACACACACACATAGGTACACACATAGACACATACATCCCAAGATAAATGTGACTTGTTCTAAACTAGTGTCACCAGGGATTTCGTGTGTTTGTGTGAGCGTGTAGTTCATGGTTGGTGTATGTGAGTAAGTTTAATAATCCGTCTAGCTGCTGGGATTCCAAGTAATGATTTTTAAAGGGGAGAAGGAAAAACCAAACCTTGTGAGACTGCCTCACTTTTGTCACATGCTTCGGGGATTTTAGCGAACATTGTTTTCATTGTGAGTTTCCTTGTTGCCCTTTCACACTCTTTCGGGCTGTTTGAGGTTATCTAACAACTTTAGACCTCCTTAATCCAAATTAAGAGTAAAGTTCCAGAGTAGAAGAATGCTCGTGCCAATCCAGCATTATACAGATTTTCTTATGTAACGGTCACCTCAGTTCATTTATGAAACAGTGAGCAGATTGCAAATTAAATTATGCCCATTAAGTGAGTCATTTGCATTTCAAGCATTTAACTGATGCTCTTATTCAGGCTGACATATACTAAGTACAAAGGATGAAATTATCCTGAACTCCCAGATTTCATTTGACAAAAACATCCAACAGCTGGGTTTTAATGGTCCAGAGCGTGAGGTAAGAATACTAATATGTAGTAAAACACGGAGTGTTACTGACTACAGAGGGCAGAAAACTCATGAGATCTTCCTTTTCTTTTTATAGTACAAGAAGAAGGTAATTATACACAGAAGCTGAAGTATCAAACAAGCAGTTCTATATCTGCAGGATTGCCAAAAACAACCAAGTTTAAGGAGTCTGAAAGGAAATAAACTTCCCGTAAAAATGGAATTATTAAAGCATTCCTGTTGTTTTTTTTATCCTTGCACAATCAGAAAGTCTGAGTAAAGCGGTACTTGCATTTAATGGTTTTAATCCAGACAGTTGCGACAGAGCAAACCAAAATGAAAGGGAAGTGTCAGCCTCTACGTGCTCACACAGGTCTGAGAAGCAAGCTAATGAGCTTAAATAACCACTATCCCTCAGGGTAATCATTTCATATTTGGATTTCGCAAAACAATTTGAACAAGGTTACATAGTGGCTTCACACATCAAAATGATACAAAATTATGTAAATTCGTTGAGTGTTCTGCTTGTGAATGAGTGAGCAGAGATGCAGGGAAATAAACTAAAGTAAGAAATCACAATAACCTGCGAGTTTTACAACAGAGTGCTAATTTATTCCAAGGGAAGCAACAGTGTGGTCTTGAAGGAACTCCCCGCAAAGTTTCTTAATGGTTTCCCAAATAGTTTTAAGTTTTCTTTGTGGTAAGAGTTATGCTATTAATATCTAAACAAGAGGAAACTTGTGTAATGAGTGCAATGACAGGGGCTTTTTTTGGTCACCTTGTCTTTAAAATCCCTGCTCATACGACGTAGATGTATGCTGTCTAGTTGTATATTTACAGCACAGGAATGTCCATCAAGAAGAAGTGGAAATTCTCCATTAGTTTGTGAGTTCACCCCTGCCCTCTGGTCTTAGTAAATACCCCTGATCTTTGTCTGTAGAAGTCTTTAATCTTCCCGACCTAGTTTCAACCAAAACTAACAGATTATAATCATTTGGTTGCTTATAAAATTTTCTACTAGAGAAACATTTTTTTCTTTTGTTTTGTTTACTCTCTCTTTTTCCTTCAAATTTCATTTCCTAGGCCGAAAGCTTTAGTCATTTTCAACTCCCTTCATTGTCTGCCTCCTCGAGATATTTGTTACACGTTTGCACACTCGAGCACAAAGACACACTCCCCCTCCAACACTTTAGCTCTGGGGCTTGTCACAGGGCACACAAGAGGCTTCTGTGCATACCGAACCATGGCTGTTCATTCAGAGCTGCTGCTAATCACGTACTGGCGTGCACACACACTCATACTTTTACATCACATGTGACCTGCATTCTGCAGTTTTAGCCTCCGGATAAAAAGGGAGCTAAAAGAGTTGGCCGAAGGGAGAAAAAAGGAAGAAAGCTAGAAGAAGGACGTTTTTCTTATAGGACAGAATGAAGTAAAAAAAAAAAACTCAGTCCAGCAGAGAAAAAAAACAAAAACTGACAATTTGCATTTAGAAAGCGCAGAGATGTGTCATATCAATGTTGCCATGGATCAAAACTTGATCTTTTCTTAACCCGATCATTTATAGTGTTTCAATGTTCAGAAGCCTGCTGATCGTGATGAGCAGGGTCGAGTAAATTGATAGGTCAGTGCTAGGAAATGAGAAGGTGACCACTCATTTAATCCAGCTTGTTGCACATGAGTGTGTGGACAAATAAAACACTGAAGCTGGCAATCCACATCATGGGCCTAAAGGGTCAGCTGATGTTTGGATCTCTTGTTGTTTGGAACATACACAACAATAGAAAACACATCTAACACCAAAGATAGGCTTACTTTTTTTTTCTAATGAAGGACAACATTAGACAAGGTGTGGAAATTGAATTGTAATTCTATTCACAACAAAACATAGATAACATAACAGATGTCTAAACTGAGAAATTTGGAAATTTTATGCACAAAATGACATCATATCATATGTGTTGCTTGCTATGGGTCTCAAATGACTGAATGAATTAAAAAAGAAAAAAAAAGATTCAACTGGGCGAAAATCTGGCAAGTAATTAAGTTAATTGGTATTAGGTTTGTATCATTATTAGCTATAAAAGGGATTTCCTAGAGAGGCAGAGCCACCAAGAAGATACATAACATCATGAAATGATCAGAAGCACTGGAAACGTCTCTGTTTTTAAGGGATAAGGCCAAAAACCTTTATGCCCGTGGTCTTGGGGCCTTTAAACGACACTGCATCACTCACCGGAATGATTGTGTCACTGACATTACTAAATGGGCCCAAGAATACTTCCAGACACCACTGTGGGTTAACACAATCCTCCAGGCCATCTGCAGATGCAGCCAAAGCTCCACCGTGCAAAATGGAAGTCACACCAGGTGCTGAACTGGCCTGCCTGCAGTCCACATCTTTTACCTATAAAGAAACTTTGGTGCATCTTAATAAAAAAAATTAACCAAAGACAACCACAATCTCTTCAGCAGCTAGAAACCTATATCAGGCAAGAATGGGACCAAATTCCAACACCAAAACTCCAAAAAACGTACAACCTCGATGCCCAGACGTCTTCAAACTGAAAAGATGCTACACCAGGGTAACCATGGTAAACATGCCCTGTGCCAAATATTCTGAGACATGTTGCAAGCTTAGACATCTGTTGTGCTATATATATTCTGTTTTGATTAAAATATTGTCTTGTATGATTTGAGGATCTTGTAGTTTTCATTTTTGTTCAAATTTAAAAAATAACAAAAAAATCCTCCCAACATTTTTCTGGAATGTGGGTTGTAGGTAGCCTCGACTCTACTCTGGCTCATTTCTCCATGAGGTGTCCTCAGGTGCTAGAGCAGCTGTGAACTACGTCTGTCAGAGCATCAGTCACCCACCAGACGCCACGTCTCGCTCGGAGTATTGCACACACTCATTTCACATAATTAATCTGAGCTTGTTAACCACATGGCAGGCAGGTACTAGAGAAGCTTGTAGATGCTGCTGAGGTGACACAGCGCGTGCCTACTCACACATTTTTAGTAAACTCAATTTCAGTGTATGTTTATGGACGTGTTGGTGTAGTTGTCCATGTAGCTGTCCATAGGGCACCTTGTGCACCGCTGGCAAGAACAGTAGTTTATATCAGCATGTCCCCACAGGAATAATGTCTTTTAAAGGAAGCGGGCTGGAAGGGTGGGGTGAAACTGATATGGGCTGCTACCTTGCTCTCCTTCACATCTACCATGGGACTGCAACAGCAAATGATGGCATTAGAGAGGAGGGGAGGGGATGGAACAGATGAACTGCTTCTCTACCCAGAGCGAGGGATGATGTGACTGAGAAAAGGAGGAGGAGAGGGGTGAAGTTGGACAGGTGCTGAGAGAGAGATATGTGCTTTTTTTTCCCTCTGCTGCACAGGAGGTTGGAGAGACGGGGAGAGATAGGAAGAAAGAAAAAGGACAGGTGAAATATTTCCCCCTGTGGGAGAGGAAATGAGGGAAACTAGAAAGGGCCAGCTCAGTATTGAGAAATGGACTAAACCATCCCCAGAGGGGGTGCTGAAGCTCCCAGCTTCACAGGCCTCACTCTAAATGTACCTACCAGTGAGGGATGAATTTTGTGTTTACCCCCTCTGCTTTATCCTCACTCTTCAGCAGCGCTCAGTGAGCTCGCTGCTTGTGTGTGTGTGTTGGTGGGTGCATGTGCACAACCACCTCACCGCATGCCAGGCAATCCTGGCTTCAGCTCCCTGACATTCCCAGGGAGCGGAAAACATACCCCCTGTAACAATTGATCGATACCCACAGGTCCCAGTCTCCTCTGCAGTCCAATGCGGGCCTATCTCCAGCGTCTGCCACCACTATTAATTCTGCGCCCCACCACTTCCTGCCTGCAGCCCGGCAGTCCCAGAGATTAAAGAGCAGCACAGCTACTGGAGTCTTTTGGTCACAGGAGGAGGGAGAGGGGAGCACAGTGTGAAGATTGTTTATCTGGAGGAATCTCCTCAGTGTCAGCTTACAAATTCTACTCATTTCCACTTCAGGCCACATGGGGCTGTTTACCCTCATCACTTATGATTAAACCACATAACAAATAAAAATCTCTGGGAACTGGATGGACCCAAGATAGGCATTTTCTGATATGGCATATCCTGCAAAAACAAACTGTCAAAAGATCAGAACTATTTTAGTAATTAAATGATTGATCCCTAACCCCTAACCCACTTTATTTGTTCAGCACTCTTCAAACCATTGTGTTTTATAGATAAACTAGAGAGGTGGGATGTGGTCCATCTTGTTTTTAGACATGTGGATTTTTATGGATAATAACGTAACATATATATATGTAATGTTTTTATCCAACAGAAGACCACAATGAAGGGAAATGTTTTAAGATGCTTAAAGACCACTGAACATTAGTTCCATATGCATAAACAGAATGTACCAACAACAATCATGTTTACGCTTTAATCTCTATACAATTGCATACACGTGTTTTAAGAGCTTATCATTTAAAAGGAAAATGGAAAAAAGTGACAGAATTTAACGTGAAAAGAAAACAGATGTGAGAACCGGCCCTGTGTGCTGTGTGGGTGGCTCCTCAAGCACTGTTGTAGTGTGAATTTAAGAAGAGAACGAGTATATAGAGAGGGTTCTTGTCTTGTTTGGCATAGCCTAAGATAAAATTGGCTCGTTTGTTGTTTTAGGATTTTAAAGGTTGCTTAAGAAAGTCTTGTTTGTAATTTTCTACAACTTAATGAAGATAAAACTGAGATTATTCTGTTTGTAACAAAGAGAAGAAGGTCAGCATCTGTAAACACCTGGAGACTCGGTCTCTTAGAACCACCGACCAGGTTCGTAACCTTGGAGTGTTGATAGACTCAGATCTGACTTTCA
>JBBBVU010000004.1:28642448-28661987 GCA_037177055.1 Atherinosoma microstoma
CTCTTAATAAATCAGCTGTGGCCAATTTTTGCATGTGCAATCAAGTTAGCACTTGTTTTAGTACACGCAAACCTTTCGTAAATCAGGGCCCAAATATTCTAGAGTCAAATGTGAGGCCATGTGTCTGACAGCTAAAGCTTGGCTGAAATCAGGTCATGGAACGGGACAATGATCCCAAACACTGCAGCAAATGTAAAACAGAATGGCTAAAAAAAAGGAAACGCATCAATGTCTTAATGAACAATTGAAAGTCCAGTCCAGACCTCAACCTGAATGAAACGCTGTAAGGGTGCTGTGCAGAAAAAACACATGATACAAACCTCAACGAAGGGAAGCGACGTTGAAGAAGAGTTGACCAAATTTACCACAATATGTTATTAAAGGCTGATAGTGTTATTCAGAAAATAATTAACTCAGATCTATTGCTGCTAAATATGGTTCTACAAGACATTGAATCATGGGTCGAACTTCTGCTTCTGCATTTTGCCCTCGTCTTTTTTTGTGTGTGTTAAATAAGTAATGACAGCATAATGTGCTTTCTGTTCTCTGCTATCGTATTTCCCTAATTTATGACCCGGTTACCTAGTACGTACCATAGGACTGAAAGAGGGTGCACTTTGTTTTTCGCATGGCTGTGTGTGTCTTCAGATGGAACAGTCTGACCTAGCTGACCTGAATTTGATTCCTTCTATCTAACACCCGATCTGTTCACAGGAGTAACACCATCCACTGTGCATGCTGGAGGCTACTCTTACTGCAAAATGTGTAGTGTTGTGTTTAATCTGTGGATGCAGTGTTTGAGCCCTAGTTTAATTCATGCCAGTGTTTTTATTTATTTATTCATTTCCTTTATCAGAAGATGTAAAAGTTTATCTAGATTAATTAACAAGCAACTCCAAGTTTTTTGTTCTTTTCTGAGAAGTCAAGATTTGCTGTGTTTACAGTTACAGAAAGATTTTGGAAAAGTCCTGGATCCATATATGCATAAAGTTATGTGTGAATATCTTTGTGTTTACCAGGTTTATCCGTAAACAGGGTTTAGATCGCCTGTTCTATGAGTGCGACACCCACATGTGGAGACTGGGTGACCGAAAAATCCCAGAAGGCATCTCAGTGGACGGTGGGTCCGACTGGTTCCTTCTCAACCGCATGTTTATTGAATATGTGATCAACTCCAAGGACGATCTGGTCACCAACATGAAGCGCTTTTATGCTTACACTCTGCTTCCTGCTGAGGTAACACACACATGCACACACAGACACAGACAAGACTTATACAGCTTCAAGTCTTTCTTTAGCTTAAACAGATGCACATTGCTTGTACCTGCGATGCACCGTTTATATAACCGTCTACAATGTTCTGTTTTTATAACCATGAAGCAACTCAAAGGCAGACAAAAAAAGAAAAAAGATAAAGTGATGGGAAGGTATAAGATGTACTCAGACACACTCAGGGTTGTATTAAAACTGGACTGAAATCTCTGTGGGCAAATTGAATGTTTATCATGAGCTACTGTGAATCTCCTTTCTCTGCTTCCCTCTTGTGAAATGGATTGTCAAAAGGGAAAAAATCGCTGCACAATTTTCTAATTTGATCTTTTTTCCTCCACTTTTCTCCCTACTCGTTCCTATTTCTCTTTTCCTAGTCGTTCTTCCACACTGTGCTGGAGAACAGCGCCTACTGTGAAGGCATGGTGGATAACAACCTGCGCATCACAAACTGGAATCGTAAACTGGGATGTAAGTGTCAGTACAAGCACATCGTTGACTGGTGTGGATGCTCTCCTAATGACTTCAAGCCTGCAGACTTCCACCGTTTCCAGGTACAGAAAAAACACACAACTCGGGGGTAGAGAATGTTTGCTGGCAAATCTTTTTTTAAATGTCCTAAGTGACATGACGAAGGCCTTCTCATATTTTAGGGTCATATTTAAAAATGTTCCTGTACTTCTTTAAATATGAGAAGGAAAGCATTTATCAATACTGATTCATTATGAATGTTTGACACCAGGGGACTACACTAAGAAGCCAAATTAGTGGCTTAGTGAGTTGCCTCTAAGTTGAACTCTGGGTTTTATGAGTCACAAAAGTGTGTCACTTCTCATCAGGTTGTATTACCATGGCAACTAATATTCCAGGATAGGTTATGTTGGATATCTGCAACCATCAACCATCTTCATGTGAGATATCTCAGAGGAAGGCGATGCCTATTTCACTAACCATTTAGTGTGTGGTCTGAGTTCTCGGGCTATTTATTGTGTCCGTTTTCATACTGTAACAGCATTCTTTCTAAGGGTTATTGAGTTCAACATAAAAAAAAGCAAGAAAGATAACTCCACGCCTCTAAAATGATCTACTTAATTAGAGACGTAAATTAATGTCACTGCTGTGTCTTTCTGTGCCATCTTGACCAAAGCATGCCACAGGCATTTCATTAAGACCTCAGTAATTCAACTCAAACTATAAAAACCTTTCCGAGGTTTAAACTGGAACACAAGACCATGCAGCTGATCTCCATCGGGCATGTCAATTAGATGCATTAAACAGTTTGTGAACATGTATCACCGTCGTGCACAGTACAGTCAGTAAACTCAACTTCTCTGCCCTCCAGAACTGTCCTCCCAACCTCAGCATCCAGTGTGTTCCCTCGGCTTTCACAGTCAATATGTGCAAAATGATGTCTCAATTAGCATGACCCTGAGAGGGGGTAAAAAAAAACCCAAAAGGACAGCAGTAGTAATTGGGTCCTATTTTCCTTGAGTAAGTCAGGGAGAGGAGGTTTAGCTAGCTTCTCAAAATGAAGTGAATCAGTGACATTGACTCCAGGACCCCAGAGTAGGTTTGTTTCTCCGTTCGACTTTTAATGTTCTCTTAAAAAGTGAAAACTGCAGTACAAAAGTGACTCCAAACATTCAGACTAACACTCACATCCCTCATGCTGTGAGTCATTTCATCTGTCCTGTTCCGCACATAGCAGCCATCACACTGACCTCACTCCTCCCTTTGCCAAACCTTCCGTCTCGCCTCTGTCTCTGGCAGTTCAGTGCCAACACATTACCCTAAGTTCCTTGGCAATGCTGTTGGGTCTGGTTGGCACCCAGGTCGGTATCAGCAAAGTCTGACCCTGGGAACAAAGCAGTCTTTTTAGAAGCCACCCAGACCCCGTTATTAATACGATCTATATCAAATTGAGAGATCTCTTCCTTGGCAAGATATGTTGCAGGTAAGTAAAATGAGAACAAGAATTCACGTTGCAGCTGTTAAGTGACTTTGATGTGCACTCGTTTCTCTCGGTGCATCATTGTTTAGTAACCTGTTTCAGATCGAGGTATCTGAGGAAGGCTCTGATGGATCAGTTCTTTCAGAGGGTTAATGGGTCTGGTTAAGGCGTGAAGCCACTCTTGCATCCCACAGTTGACTTGAAGCTGAACTCTCAGAAATGTGCCACTGTTAGTTTTTTTTTTTATAAGAAGGTATCACCGATGTGTTTGGTACAAAGTGACCATCGATAAATAGTTTGCTGTCTGGAACTGGAAAGATGTCTTTGTGTGAAAGCCAAGCTTTTGGAGGTGACAGATTTTATGATGGACCATCAACCACATCAGACACAGCTCGCCGGGGACAAAGTGGGTGGAAAAGATGAGAGAGATCTGGATAAATGTTAAGAAAAAGATGATGAGTAGATGGAATTATTGTATTACCCTTGAATAAGAATCAGAAATACTTCAGTGCACGTGAAAATACCTACAAGTTTCAGGTTTTTCCTTACCTTTCATAGTCAAATACCCTTGGCTATAAATATGGACTGTAGTTCCTGTAATCAAGCTGACATTGATGCGCCGAGTGATTTCTACACGAAGAATCCTCTCATTGATAGCCACTGTATCGCAATCTGATTAACCCTCTTGCAACCTCCCCCACTGGGATGTTTGGGAAAGTGCCTGGGAAAAAAAATAAAAAAAGTCTGATCCATCACAGCTCAACTTTACAAGTTTCAGGGCTTAAAGGCTCTGCAGCTAAAGTCTAGGTGTCAAACACCAAAAGGGAATTTTTATAGGTTCTCTTGAGTCCTTACCCAATAATTATCCCTGTCTGATGAAGTGTTGATCCATCCCAAACCAACAAAACAACTCACAGAAGCAAAGAGTCTAGTTATCTGCCCAAAAAAAGTAAATATTAGAGGAAATGAAAGCATTACTTTGTGTAATAAAAATCTTTTTTTCTGTATTTTCTGTCCGCTTGAAAGGAACTGTTCTGATTTTACATATCAAAGTCTGTTTACAGGTCTAGGGTCATACTTACTAATGTGAAAAACAGTTGTATAAAGCCTTTTAAAGCTTCAAAGGGAGCTGCATTAAATAACGTCGCCATCAGTTAGTAACAGTTTGAAAGAAGCGTGTTTGCCAGCTTACCTTCTCCAGTTAAAACTGTTAATGTTAATGTTGCATTGTGGGTAATATAGCCCCCCTGATTGATTTTTATTTTCTATGCTGTCAATTTTGATTATCTGATGCTACATTGATGGGGTAAAAAAATTTCCATCACTCCACAACCCTTTCAGCTTATCTCACAACCCTTGTGGGTGTACTGACCTTAAGGCTGGGAACCACTAATGTGTAACACCGCCTTTGTGCTGCAAAAGAAAAAAAGTGAGACGCAGGAGACAGTCATTTCAATTTAACGCCTATTCTAATCCATTCACAAATCTCTAAAGAAAATAATTCTCTATTTGTTATCTTCTACCTTCAACCACCCCTACTCCACCTCTTATCTGCGCTCTCTGCCCACATATCACTTCCACACACATCTCACACGTCACATTTGTTCCACTGACATCCTGGCGCACCACCATTTCTTAATCTTCTCCTTTTTTCTTCTCTTTATCTCATCCCGCCTTTGCTTTGCTCTTCTGATCCCCCCCCCCCCTTGCCTCTGCAGCAAACAGTGCGGCCCACCTTCTTTGCCAGGAAGTTTGAGGCCAGCGTGAACCAGGAGATCGTAAACCAGCTGGACGCCTACCTGTTCGGGCCATTTCCCCAAGGAACGCAGGCGCTCAACTCGTACTGGGAGAATGTGTACGATGAGCCAGATGGCGTGGCCAGCCTGTTGGACACACAGCTCACGTACTACCACTCCTTCTCGCGGCTGGGCCTCGCCAGGGCTGCAGCCTCGCTGCAGGGGAACCCAAACGATCACAGCTGCAGGTCTGTTTTATGACCCATAATCCTCATTGACATTCACAGATATGCATGCAAATGGATCCCATTTTTCACTCTATGATCACACACCTTCGCCGCACTATTTATCTTGACTTTATGTCATTGTCAAAAAGCTAGCTACACCTATATTAGCCTGAGAAACCACGATGCACTGCAGATAAAGGGCCTTTTGTTTTCCTCCCCATAAAACGTCACAATAGATCAGATGTCGTGGAAATAGGTTGACAATGGAAATCTCCAAATAAGCAACTGGGAACTCTGGGCAATGCTTTTCATTTTGAAACACAATATGACACTGTGTCAATTTATCCCCGAGATAATGAGCCTATATAGGTCATAACATTGAAAGCTGGCCTGTAGGCTGGTCTATTATTAGTGGAAATGAATGAATTCCAGAGTGCAGTTAACATACTGTACGCGGTTAAAAGGAGAAAGGGAAACCACTCGATGCTTTTCTTATTAAATGGGCTGATGGAACATTTCGGCATCATGTACTAAACTTTTGGTTTAATCAGCATATGTTTTAAGGAGCATCTGGTGTAGAAGCAGTGTAGTTTAATTGTCCTTTGGTTTACTCACGCAGCGATGAGACCCAGATGCACTGCAATTAAAAAGAGCATTTTAACGCACCTCAAAACACAAGATGAGAAAACAAACACCTACAGTAACAATAACTGTATACACTGTATATGCAGAGGTGACATCTTTATGTTCATATGAATGACTTCAACTTAATTCCTTTTCCGCCCACAAGTCAGGAGAAAAGAAGCTAATTGGAAAACAGCATGAGGGGAACTTGTTCCAGCAGTGTATGGAGAAAAACTTCAGATGAATTTGCAGTAGATTTTTGTTGGTAGTGAAGCTAAGCAGCCAGTCTGCATTGCTTTGCTTGGAAAAGTTCCAGAAATCAGTTTGTAAACTGACTCTACGTGTCGCTCAGAGCGGTGCACTTGCTGTTAAGGGGTGAATCTTCAACGGCGACACAGAAGCAATCACCTCAGCTGGAGCGTGCTTTGCTGAGATGATTTCCTCCCCATAAGCAGGACATCCAGTGCCAGAACACCCCTCCAAAATACACACACACATACACACACACTGCTACTCTGTGGGTGTTCCATAAAAATCTTGCAAGTAAAAGCAAGCAATGAAAGGAAGCACAGTTTTTTGGTTTCCATCTGTCAAACCTTAAAAAGACGTGAAGCTTTAAACAGTCGGACATACATGTGTGTATTTGCGTGTATGAATGGAAGAATGAAAGTCTCAAACAAACATTTTTAGATGTCTGAAAGGCAAAAGGCCATAAATCAAGGAAGCAGGCTGAAAAATGTGTGTGTGTGTGTGTGTTTGCAGAGTAAGTGATCCATTTGTGTTTATGCAACCAACTCAGTCTGTTGTCGTGTCTGCATGCGTTTGTATTACTTCCTTTTAACATTAATGCACAAAGTCTTAGTTGCAAGAGTATTTTTGGCTATTGGATATATGACGTGACCGTATATCATTACTGTCTGTAGTAAAAAGAATCATTTAGGTCGCACCAGTCTGTCTTGAACAACCTCTAGACGAACAGACAGATGAAAATCGGAAAAAGCAGATATATCTGGTATCAGTGAAATACAGATAGAGAGGTTCTTTTCTACAATACCTCTAGATATACGCTCCATTTATGAATAAACTCACAAGGTTACCGAAGATTGGTCCAAGGTTGTTGCTCTCTTTCATTAGCCACAAAACATTTCATACATTCCCAAAGTCCTTTTTTTTTATTAAGAGAAAGCTGCTAAAAGATGTATCTGTTCAATGAATGAAATTTCATGCAAAATAATCATTGTTTTATTGGTCTCCTCTGAATATTTGCTCTGTATTCACAGTTGGTGCTTCAGGATTTGGATGTATGAGCATGAAAATAAGACTTCCTTCTTTCATTTGACATTGATTTGCTGGGGGATTTCAGATTAAATGGATCTCTTGTTTCTGGTCCTTTTTTAAACTTAAAAACAGCAGTGTAGTGATGCTCCTACAGCACAGGCTTGTTTAGCCTTTTTCACTCTTGTAATTTGAGCTGTGTTGTGTGTTTTGTCAGCTGATCTGCCTGCGCATGCATGTTAGTCTGTTGCAAGTTGCTGCCTTGCAGTAAAAGCCAAACAAACTTACAGGTTTGATTCAGAGAACACATAGAAGGCTGGGGCTCACGTTTCTAGTTTCATTTTCTTCATCTCTGAAAATTCAATCTTTGATTTAATTTCCATATTTCTTTGGTTTTTCCATAGATAGATAAATCTGCAAACTGTTATGATTGTCTTTAGTTTACAGCAGTTGTGTCAGATTCATTTTAGTTCAGGGGCATCTGGTCTTAAGTGTCTCAGACCAGTAAAATAATTGTATAATGAATTATTAAATAATGAAAACTTGCATTTTCCCTTTTATCTTAGTGCAAATAAGTATTATCAAGATGTTTACATTGTATTAACTTTAAGAAAATATTATGAACAACCTGAATTTTTCAAGACAAAAAAGTGTCGTTAATAACAATATTTTGCCTCAGTTTCTGATTTATATGTGTTTAGCAACTTACAGATTACAGAGATCTGCAAAATTACAAAAAAATTAATTGCTGGTGTCTGAAGCTGAAATATGCTTGTCTTATCTTGTCAAGATCTAGAAGTGATTTTAAATGTACATACGTTTCCACATGTGTGAGAAAGATAAAAAAAAAATAGAAGTTATCCCCTTGTCTTTTTATATTTAAACAATTAAACATTTAAACATACAAAATACAACCTCCTGTGGATGAATGAAGAATTAATTGTACTTTTATTCGAACATTTCACATTTTATATCATTTTCACATTTACCACATTCATCTTGTGGGTCAGATTGGACTTTCTGGGCCTGATTGACACCCCTGGCAGACGCCCCTCACAGATAGTTTTGGTATTATTATTATTTTAGTGTTTTTGCCTCGTCCTGCAATAATATTGGTATTGCACATTTTTAATTTCTAATTTGTTTTGCCAAAACGTGCCTGTACATTTGGAAATTTTTACATTTATTTTTTTAGTTTTCACTTATTTGAGGAATTAGCACCTGGAGTGTGTGAGTCACAGCGAGTCACGCTGCTGCAGTGAGACAGGACTTAGATCAAGCTGAACAAAAAAGCAGAAATAAAAACTAATTGCCTTGTGATTCTTGTAATTTAGCCACGCTCTGCTTTACTAGCTTAATAATTGAATACACAGTGTGTGTGGCGGGGCTATGTAGGTCCTGCCTGAAGCTGTCTTAATTATGTTTTATTGATCTGGAACTTTACTGATCAAGACAAGTAATTAAACCCGATCAGGTTTCTCCTCGAAGCGCATCAGAGCGGAGTTCACACTTGGAAATTCATCTTATTCAAAAGCTTGTCTTATATCTCGTGTCTGCTGACATATGCTGTATGTGTGTGTGGGACCTCATATCTTGCCTGCATGTAGAATTCATATGCTTCACGAACAGATGGATGGGTCAGTCCCAGTGTGAGACTATAGCAAAAGACACAGAGAGCAATTTGGGGCTTTTAGCAGCTCGCTGTGACTCGGTTGGAGGAAAAAGCTTGAATGGAGCTTCTGTGCAGGTTACGCCCCGGCCCCTTCTCACTACCTCTCCCACTGGCAGCCTCGTCTCCTTGTTGGAAAGATGTGAAAGCTTAGGGATGAGGACAGAAAGCGGGGTAAATGAAAAGAGTGAAAAGGAAGAGGCAAGTGGGAAATATAAGAGAGAAGAAAGAGGGAGAAAAAGACAGAAAAGGGGAACAGGAGTGTGTGTGTCTATGGGGGGGGGAGGCGTGCAATGCAATCCTTTTGGGTGTAAATATTTGCTGTTCTGCTTGTCAGGGTAGCATTTACCAGGACGGGTTGACTCCTGGCCCTTTAGTGGAATACTGATGAGGTTATGGGCACATGGGAGTCGGCAGAAACACTGTGTGCTTGTGTCGAGCTCCGTTTGTGTGTGTCTAAAGGAGGAAGACTAAAGAGGAGTTGAGAAAGCAGAGGGCTGAGAAATCTGGGCAAGATAGAGTCAGGAAGTATGCAGAGAGCAGCTGTGGAGCGTTTCCCAGCAGTGCCCACCGTGGCCCCCTTTTTGTTTTTCCAGAAGTCACTCCGGCTGGCTGCCCTGAGGGCCGACCCTCTGTCACATGTGAGGCGAGACACAAATAAGCGCCAGACTAATCAGAGGGGTAAGATCGTCATTCAGCTTCAGCTGACTGGGTGACCCAGTTCAACTTTTATTCAACAAACTTAGAATGTGTTTGCTCATTTGTTTTGTTTTGTTCAAAACTCTTGACTGATCTACATCTGCTGCCAATAAGTCAGCATTTTTAGACCGCGGCTGTCCCAAGGATCTCCCTGCACTTCAAAACTCAAGTCCTTTGTGAAGCAACCAGCACACTGTACAGCAATAACTTGCATTGAAGATGATTATTTACATAGTCAGTGGTCTTTGGAGCTCCTTAAACTTTGTTTACCAGTTTAGAGCCATCCCTCAGTTTTTTTATATTTTTCATCCAGAGGCAGACATTATTGTAATCTTTGAAAGATTCTTGTGCAATAGTGTTACAGGATTTCTGAAGGTCTTTCAAAAACTCTCTCTAATTTTCAGTCAAGTTCTTTTACCTGACTATTTTTCTGAAGAATGTTCTTTGTTCGTTAAGCCACTTAACTCTGACCTATAAATTAATTAAGCAAAAGAAGGCCTCAAACAGAGGATGAACCAGACAACTTAGCAAAGAACTCATATTAAATAGTCTCATTATGCACTTCTTTATCAGAAGCATGTTGCAGAGACATGTCATGCTTCACATGTCATCTATTTAGTTGCATCAACAACAAAAAATGCCATTGACAACTCATTCTGGCAGGCATGAAATACTATTTCTCACCCAACTATGTACTATGTGATGTTAGTCTAAAACTGGGCATATCTCAGCATGGGTGCAGTCAGTCCATCTGTTACAATCCATGGTTGATGTAAGACGCAAATGCAAGACTGAGCAGGAGGTGCTCATGGGGGGGAGGGGTAAAAACCAGGCCTAACTGGTTCAAAGGTAGCAAAATATAATAAGGATCTTGCAATGAGTAAAGGACACCAAGGAGCTGATATACTGCATTGGTAGAAGAAATAATTAAGTCAAGTAAGGTGTGACAATCAAACAGAAAACAGGTATAAAATACATACAAGAGCCTAAAGGAATAAATAATACAAGAAGTAAAGTAATCTAAATAGAGATCTCTTAGTAGAATATGGAAGAATAGTCCATAAATGATAAAAAATAATGAACTTAATACCTAGCTTAAACTAGAAGATGAAAACAAAATACTACATGTATCCCAGAAACCAGAAGAACATGTCTGAATCAAACCTATAGCCCATGAGTGTCCTGAAACTTAAAAAAAAACTGGACTAGAAGAGGCCAAAAGAGGAAAAAACAAAACAAAACTGAACAGCAGATTGATATCATCTGAAAGAGACTCTTTCATTAATCTACTGTAAACTGTAGCCTTTTCAGAAATGGTCTCCATGGAAGGGTGGGTGTCCGGCAGATATTCTTAAGGAAGGGAAAAAAGGGAGCAAAAGCGGAGGTATGCCAGATGTCACGAGAACTGGAGTGAGAATCAGTGGCAACGGGACTCATGGAAGGATGAATCCTCCTCAGAACCCAGATCTCAACATTATTCAGATCAAATCAAATTTTCTTTTAGATAGAACTTTTCACACAAAAAAAAGTAAATCTACAACTTTTGCATATTAAAAACACAAGCCTTCACACACCCAAGTATATAACTTAACAATTTAAAGACACACACCAGATCCAGATGTTGACAAATGGAGAAAAAAAAAAAAACATCTGGCTGGACACCCGTG
The DNA here is from genome assembly GCA_037177055.1 of Atherinosoma microstoma. Lineage (NCBI taxonomy): Eukaryota > Metazoa > Chordata > Actinopteri > Atheriniformes > Atherinidae > Atherinosoma > Atherinosoma microstoma. The sequence goes on from JBBBVU010000004.1 coordinate 28,653,566, forward strand.
ACCACAGAGGCGGCCACCACAGGACCGGCCTAGACCAGGGCCGTCCGGGGTCGACACCGTGACCATGGGGCTGCAGTGCAGGGCCCCCAAGAACCCAGGCAGCAGCGACTCTGCAGACTGGGCAGGTAAAGTTCCCGGTGTGGAGGATCCCCATAAGGAAAACACTTGAGTTAAAAAAAGTTAACAAGTAAGAACAAAGATCAAATAAATATAAAAACAATAAGAACAAATAAAAGCAACAGCTATAAAAGTATATGTAAGAGTTCATAGCAACAATCTGCTTGGGGGGGGGGGCAGGATAGAGGAAGCTACCTAAATATGTAATATTTAAGATAAATGATAAGTACATAATTAAGTAATCATTAAACATTAATTTATACATACATGATAAAATGAATATTAATGAAACAAAGTACAACAAAAAGTAAAACATTCTGTTATAAGCTAAGCTAGAAATGTTGGTCTTGAGCCTCTTTTTAAAAAATATCATCAGAGGTTCTCGGGGGACATAGTGATGGAACAAAGCCTTGATATAAGATTTGGTTCTAACTTCAGGAACAATAAAAAGGCCTGTATCAGAGGACGTCAGGGTCACCGAGGGCTCATAATTTAAAAGCAGTTCAGATAGATAAGAAGACCCCAGACCATTACGAATTTTATAAATTTATAAAAAAATCAATCCTTCAAATCAATCCTGAAATGCTCGGGGAGCCAATGCAGCAGTGTGGGATCATCTTGACTGAGAAGGGAACAAGGGGAAGCCAGCATCCAAAGAACAGCTCTGGAAAATCCTTAAAGAATTTGGAGAACGATCCCTGAAGGCTATGATAAAAAGTTTGTCTAAGAGGGTTCAGACTGTGTTGAACATGGTCATACCAAATATTAATTTTCAAAGTTATTAAAATTGTACAATTTCATTTAGGTTTGAATACATCTGAATAAATTTGCTGTGCACAGTCTATCTGCACAGTCTACACATGTCTTTGACCGATTGGATTTCTGTTAAAGGTCATTGAATTAATGCCCACCGTGTCACACAATTACAGAGCACATTGACTCCCCACTAACCTTTACTGCAAGCACACATTAGCATCCGGCCACATTAGCATGTCCAAGGCCAGTTCCCCTCAGACGTTATCCAGGTGAATCTTGTTATTCTTCTCTTCTACGCTATCAGCCTTGAAATGTTGCACAGGTACAGTAGGTAGGTCAGTAAGTATCAGGTTCGCTAATGGATTCTCACTTTTTCAACACCCTGCCAGGTACTTTCCCATCCCCCTGGGCCACCCGGTGTCAGTGCATCTCTACTTCCATTCAGACCAGTTTCAAGGCTACCTGGTCAAGCACCATGCCACTAACCTGGCAACAAGCAAGCTGGAGACCATGGAGACCTGGGTGGCACCCAAAAAGAACTTCAAGCTAACCAGCCCTCCCGCTAGCACATTCAGCAGGTTGCAGTTTGCAGAGGTGAGTCAGCTTGTTTGCCTGTGCGGCATACAAGCTGTTTTTAATTTGCATTTAAAATCACATGTTTGGCATCGGGCACAAAGCAATCCGTCAGCCAGCCTCAGGAAATGAATTGTATTAAAACTTTGAGCAACTACCAGGAAAAACACAGCTCTTCGGCCTATAATTAGAGGTGAGATATACAGCTCATTGCTATGGTGACCTCATATTCATTGCTATGGTGCCCTTGCCAAGACTTATAGCGCCGCACATCTCCACACAATTAAACTGGTGCCTGTAATGGCCTTGTAAAATGTAAATTGATTGAATTCATCCAAGTTTACAGGGATGAGTGCTTCATGTGCTGCTTATTTGTTGTTTCCTAATAGAATGTCTTCTCACCTTCACACTGGAATGCTTTCCTTGATTGTCTTGTTATGTTAATCTGTGTTTCTGTTTACCACAATGCCTGTTTAGGATACAGCCACTCAGCTATGATGTGACAGCCACCGAGTTTAAAAAGGACAAAATTAACTGAGCGAACGCAAATTGACCTTTTTCTCTGCTTTATCCTGCAACGGCTTTGTGGGAAGCACAAATGTCAACAAATTTGTTTGTGTATTTGTTTGCTTTGTCTGAGTTCTCACACACCTGAACACACCTTGACCCTGTGTCACCTTTTCGAGCCATCTCAAAGCTGTCAGAAAGAGATCCAGGCTCCCAGACTGTCACAGCTTTGTTGTGTGTCTTGCCTATGAGACCATGAGTGACAGAGAAGTGATATGAGCGGTGGCTTTTATCTGAATGCTGAGGCTGGAACAGCATTTCCTGTGTGGCACAGTACATTGGTTGTCAGTCAGTTTGTCCATCTGTCATTCAAAACACTAGCAGAAAGAGCTTAAATGAGACAGCATGCCGTAGCCGCTGTAGCTTTGTGCCTTATGTCAACTTAACAGATATGAACCATATTACTAATGCTATATACGGGATTTTTCTTTTTTAGATAAACCATATGGTTGGCTTATCAATATGTTCCTTGCCTTCAGATATAAAGCAAGACAGATATGCCTTTTCACTCCACCGTTGCTGCCTCTCAGCTGCTTTTATAGGCCTTTTTACAACATGATTTAGTGTAGAACCACTTAAAGCTCACACAGTTAAAATTAGTATTTCACCTCAAGTCGGACTTGACATTGAGAGGTATATTATGCTCTGGTGTGTAAATCTTGTACGGTAGTTCAACACTGACTTTGACTTATGACTTAGTCCTTGTTCCAACACAATGTACAAAATCAAAATGTATGTACGCATATTTAGCATATCCGGTGAATTTAAAATCTAACAGAGACAATGCTTTTGTAATATATATGTATGACTGAAGACATTTATATTCAGGTGTAGATGGACAGATACATAACGATAGTAAAAAATAGACTAAACTCCTATAATCATACTAGTGTGTGTGTGTGAAATGTGTGTAAACCCTCAATCCCATTTGTCATGATTTATCCTGCTTGCAGTGGCTCAGGTGGTAGATCAGGTTGTCCAATGACCATATGGTTGGTGGTTTGAATCCCATTCCCCTGTCGTTGTGTCCTTGGGCAAGACACTTCACCCTCCTTGCCTCAGCATCGCAGGCGTATGAAAGTTGGTGGTGGTCGGAGGGGCTGTTGGTGCGGATTGGCTGCCATGTTTCTGTCAGTCTGTCCCAGAGTAGAATCACCAAATATGAATGTGAAGGTAATGTGCTTTGAAAAACCCTATATAAACCCTAATCGAATATATATAAGTCCATTATCAATTTGTGGAAACCTGTATTGGTTGGGCCTCTGGGGGCAATGGCTAAATTTCTGGGTTTCCAATTTAGCTGTCAGGCATTAAAAGAACCTACCTGGTTAAAGAGTTCCTGTTCTCATCATTGCTTGAATGCAGATACATTTAAAAAAATAATTAGGGGGTTAAATTGTCATTAGGCATGGCAATTTTATTTATACAGCACATTTCATACTAAATGCAACCCAATGTTCATAAAGATACAAACAGGAAAAATTATACAATGAGTTAGACATGACACACTTTATTTCACTTTCATAATATACATACTTTATGAAAGCTTTGACATGTAGATAGTTGAAATGTATTTCTCAAAAATCTCTAATTTGAGTTTAAGTCTTCCATAAATGTCATACATATATTTTTAAGTCGATCTTTTTGTATATTACATTGTATTTTAAGTCACGTCCTATAAACAAGCAAACTCAGAAAGTTGTTATAGCCTAGTTGATAATGCAGACTTTTACCTAAGGTTAGCCTATGAAAAGCAATTTTGTGCCCTCAGCTCCAGCACTGAGCAGGACACTCACACGTTTCACATTTTTCTCACGCCAAACGTCCATTTTCTTACATTGTAAAACCTATTCACAACTGATCCCACTGCAGTGTAAAAGTAAGTTACTGACATCACACTACAGACGGAACAAAACAGCTAGCCAGTCAGGAGGGAAATGAGAATGAACTTGTGTAAATGACCACCAGACACCAGTTATGGAATCTGAATATTTCTGTATCAGAGCTGCTCTTGGTCCTCACCCCATTCCAGAACAATTCTCACTCCAAACTGAAGTCAAATGTTGGCGGTTCAATAGTTACGCAGCTACAAATTTAAGCTAGTTAGCTTAATTCTGGCTAAGTCTGGAAGCTAATCTTGCTCTGTGTGGAGAAATGCTACATTTTCTGCAAGTAAACTTAAAATGTGTAAATACTTACACTTTATGCTATTTTTAGGTTTCTCTGTTCTTTATTAAAAAAAACAATAGGCTATGAACAAAGCGACATATATGTCGCTTTGTTCATAGCTATTGTTTCTTTCTTATTGACAAAGCCTGACTAAGTCTCTATATTAAGCTAAAAAAGCACAAATCAGAAAATACACTCACAAAACAGAAAACACACGCACAAAACTTTAGTCCCACATCTAGCGTCCTACTCCAGAACTCCAGGTTTCTCTAATCCCTAGCCAATCACGGAGAGAGAACAGGTTCTCAACCACACTTAACATAGCAGACAAAGTCAGCCACCTAACTTTACCTACATACTGTAGTAAACTGACATGGAATGTACTAATTAACCTAAATTAACCTCAACAGAAGGCTTCTGTTGTACTTGTTGGCTCATTGTTTCACTCAGATGAAAGTCGCATTGGTCTCGGTTAGCAAAAAGTAAAGTTTGGTATGAACACAGAAAACAAAAGTTTTGTGTGTGTATTTTCTGATTTGTGCGTGTATTTCTGTTTGTACGCATCTGTTGGTGACAAACATGGATATACAAGGCACATGTCAGTAGATAGGCTACAAGTCACAAAACATATGTCCCTGTTCTAGCTCCATACACAATATGTTTATGACTTATGTATCCTGTGTCTGTTTTTAAAAATTAACTCCACACCTTCAAAAGATGCAATATGTCAGTGGCCATGAAGTGTAGTGTAGAGGGGGAATTGCGAACAAATGTCCAAAGTCATTGTAGACGAGAGGCTTTGCATTATGATACCTGTGTTCTGTTTTTTTTCTGCCCCGATCTTAATATCAGCCAATTTTTTTCTTTTATCACCACGTTTATTGTCTGCTAACATATATCCTCTTAATTCTCCTCATAATGTTGTTTTGGGGTGCTATAAAGTACTGGAAAATGGTACCAGTTGCCATCTGCACAGATGCATCCACATTTACCTATTTTATGACTGACCATCAAATATTCAAAATCAAGCTGTGTCTCGTTTGTCAGCAGTTCTTGAACGCACTGATTTGAATGTGTTAATGTAAAACACCACATCTTGTTTTTTAGTGTATCCCCTGTTGGAGACTTTCAATAACAGGTTTGCCTACATGAGTGTATTGTTAAAAAGCAAGTTTACCCAAGGCCTACAGTAGGTAAAAGAAAATGTTTTTCTCTCTCACCTCACAGCCCATCGTAACACACATATCACTCCAAAGTAAATCTTTATTAGCATCCATCCATCTTATCCTGTAGTGTAATGGGTGCCCCAGGGGAGTCCTTTGGTGCTGCTGGTAAACACCTGTGTTTGATTTCCCCCCTCCAAAAAAGTACAGCTAATGAGCTTCTGAGTGCATCCTCCAGGGGCATATATGCCCTAAGGTTTTAAATAAGGCCAGATGTAGAGTGGGACTGTCCATGCCCTTGCCTGATCAAACCGACCTGCCTTATTTAATGGAAGTGTCAGACTCTCGGCGCCAGCAAGCCGGTGACGTGGAGAAGAGGTTTGCAAGGTCGACAGGTCAGAGAGAAGAAATGTAATAGCCGGATTATGAGATGGGAGTGTTTTATGTTTTCTATTAAGTGAGGCACAGACTTTAGCAGAGGATGAAACAGGTAATATAGGTAATAACGTGAATGATGGGGCGTATGCGGAGAAAAGTAATAAAAGCAAAATATATAAAATCTATGTCATTATCAGATCAGGAGTTTCTCCTTCCATTTCTCAGAGCAACAGCAGAGGATAAATGAGGGTCACATTTTCTGAAAATGGCAATGGTTGTCAGTAATTACTGTTTAAGAATGGAAAATCTAAATAATTGGTCCGAGTGGAAAGTTAGAGTAAACAGTGCCAGACCTGTGGATGAATGGGCTAATCATCATGGTGTTAAGTCATGATGAGGGCTGCTAGATCAGCATTAGTTCTTTAAAAAAGATGTCTGTCACATGTCTGAGAGCTCATAAAGCTTGGTTAGGTATTGGTCTTATGCCAAAGCTTATTGAGTAGACTTAGGAGCAGGTTGAGTGTGGAGGTCAGTATTAACTCTAGGCTGAAGCTGAAATGGACCACAAGTTAATCCCTGTTTGACCTGCTTCTATACAGGTTTCTTACTACTCTTAGCTCCATCTAGTACCTGCATATAAATGCTCTTATTTGTAGAAAAAAGTTTTAATTGCAATAAACGTTATGATTTTGATTAAATGTTTAGACCAAAACAATGTAGTCAACAGGTCTGAATATACAGTACCCATCAAAAGTTTGGACTCACCTTCCAATCTATTTTGAATGAGTAGATCTGTCCAAACTTTTTACCGAAACTGTACAATGGGTCAGCATGCAACCCCAGCCCCCCTAGTTAGGATGTCTCCCTGGTGAGGTGTTCCGAACACGTCCCGCTGGGAGGAGGCCTTGCTGAAAACCCAGGACATGCTGGAGGGAAAATGCCTCAGGATCCCCTTGGTCAAACTGGATGAAGTGGCCAGGGAGGGCAAAGTCTTGGCTTCTCTGCTCAAGCTGCTGCCCTCGCAACCCAACGTCAGATAGAAGATGGATGGATAGATGATGCTTACTTTTTTAGGAGAGGAATGCTGTCCGATTCTGGTCCGATGCAGGATTCTAGCTGTTCAACAGTCCTGGACCTTAGTAGCTGCGATTTTTGGTTTCATGATGCTCCAATCGTTTTCTACTGGTGAAATATCTGGACTGCAGGCAGGCCAGTTCAGAACCTGGACTCTTCTCCTGAGAAGCCATGCTGTTGTGATGGATGCAGTATGTGGTTTAGCATCAGATGTTGCTCTAAAAACTCTATGTACTTTTCAGCATTGATGGAGCTTCAAAGATGTGGAAGCTGCCCACGCCGTAGACACTAATGCAACCCCATACAAACAGAGATGCAGGCTTTTCACAAGATGGATGCTCCCTCTCCTCTTTAGTCTGCCGGACATGGCATCTATGGCTTCCAGATTTTGATCCACCTGACTATACAGAAGAATTTTCCATTTTACCTCATACTATTTTAAATTAGCTTGGGTCGATAGAAGATGGCAGCGCTTCTGGATCGTGTTCACATATGGCTTCTTCTTTGCATGATAGTTTTAACCCGCATTTGTGGATTTCATTGTGAACTATGTTCACAGACAGTGATTTCTGGAAGTCTTCCTTGGCCTATACAGTGGTTTTCAGTAAAGAATCATGTCTGCCCGAGGGCCAGAAGCTCAAGGGCCACAATGATCCAGTTATAACCTTCAGCCTTGTCCCATGAGCACAGAGATTCCTCCTGATTCTCTGATTCTGTTGATGACATTATCTTTATCATCATCTTTATATCTGAGGGACTCTGCCTCTCCGAAATGCTCCTTTTATACCCAGTCATATTACTGACCTGTTGAAAAGAAACCTAATTAGTAGTCAAATGCTCCTCCAGTTGTTTTTTTGATTTGTGTCAGTTATTTTTTCAGCGTTTGTTGCCCCTCTTCCAACTTTTTTTTTAATGTTTTGCTGCCATCAAATTAAAAATGAGCTAATATTTTTTCCATGAAATGGTCAAAAGTTTCATTTTCAACATCTGATATGGTGTTTACGTTCTGTTGGGAGTAAAATATGGTTTTGTAGGAGATGCGAATCATTGAATTCAGTTTTTATTTACATTTCACACAGCATCCCAACGTTTTTTGGAGTTGGGATTGTAATAGCAATATATTTTTAATTCCTTATCTGTTTTTTCACAACATGTTTGGGGAAAAAAAATGCCTTCTCCTATTTAGTACCTCTGTGGCAATTTGGATAGGGACTGAACTTTGTTCATTTGGCAGACAAGCCTGTCAGACAAGCTACATGTGCATCTTATTAAACTGCATATGCACAATAAGTGTGTGCTGCTAAGAGAGAAAAGCCTGTTGAGTTAAAAGTTCATGTGATTTGAAACTGCTTGAAAAAGCAGAACTTTGACTAGGGCATCACCAGCTGTACATCATTTACTGTATATTGCACTTAGTTAAAGCTTGTTTCTGAATAAACTACCGGCACAATCCGTAAGCGAGTCTCGAGGGTTTCCCGACAATCCGCAGCTTGTGAATATTGACCGAATTGCCTTCTTACAACTCTAAGTTTAGACAGTTGTTTGCAGGTTCTTGTGTGTGTGTGTGTGTGTGTGTGTGTGTGTGTGTGTGTGTGTGTGTGTGTGTGTGTGTGTGTGTGTGTGTG
>JBBBVU010000004.1:28710723-28726869 GCA_037177055.1 Atherinosoma microstoma
AAGGGTGTCAATCATCCCTCCCCACGCTCCAGCCCCCCCTCTCAGCGCCTCCTCGTTGCCCATTTTTGGGTTTTCCGGGAGTCACGAGACTTCACTAACCTCCCGGATAATTTGTCCATTCATTTTACAGTCATTGGTCCTAAAGCAAGGATAATACTTGGAAGTACAGTGTGTAGGAATTACTGACATCTAGTGGTAAAGACGGGCATAGAAATTCCTTCAAATACCAAGCATGATTGTGAATGGACGGTGGCCATCAATGGGCAAAATTCTTCCAGATATAAACATGTTTGGGAGCGGATCCAGCCTGCTCAGGTGCAGTGATGACCACGCTACAGGTACCTACTTCATCACTGTGTACATGTGTCTTTTTCAATGGTCCTTTACCTACCAAACAAAGCTGGTACTCCAGTTTTAAAGCTCTTCAGGTTCTCACTTCACACAGGATTGTTTGTCCATTCAGAGACACCATAGTAAAAATAATATGGTAGCTGTCATGTATGTGGACTCACGGCAAGTAGATATAAATGGCTCAATCTAAGGATAAAAACATAATAGTTGATTTAGTAAGATGACTAGACACCAATAGAATAAGCTTTTTAATGATATACTAAAAAATTAGTCTCTGACCTTTAATGGGAAAGCTATGAGAACATTCATTTAAGCTGAAATGTCCTTAATGTAACCCATGGGTACAGGGAAACTGTGTCATTAATAATGACTGTTTTGACTGATGTTCGCTGACCCTTCTATCCATCTGGGGTCTTGATAGTTCTTCAATAATTTAGAATTTAACTTTTGGAGAATTTCCTTTGGTGAATATTAGAAGTTTTTTTTAAACACATCAAATACCAGCTTCCCTTATATAAAATAACGTCCTAGTCGTTTGAACATTAATGCCTTTTAAAGATATGTAACAGACTAATCTTGATGAGCTGAAAGAAATTGACGTATGACAGATCTTAATCCCCTTGAAAGGGTACGTAAATGCCACAACTCCAAAGTTCAGCAGAAATGAGTTTTTAAGGTAGATTTTCATTTAAGTAGAGTTGTTCTTTACGTATATTTACTTTATCTGAAAAGATCAGTTCTGGAAATAGCAGACTGGAGGCTGCTCTGTGGGGGTCATTTGCTCCTGCCATCTTCCATCTACTTCTACAAGTTCTATCAAATTTTCTACAAGCCATCTAACATAATTGGCTTACTTCTTGCCATCAGGACACACAAGCCCAGATGCTTTCATGTCCACATGCTCACTGCTAACACAGCTTTAATACACTCCAAGGTTAGTTTCCCAAACAGGAGAAGCATCAAGAGGTTGGTTTTTTTCTTTTCTTTTACAAGGTAGCGCTTAAGTGCTGTAAACCCATGAGGGAAGTGGTCTGTGTGCTCTTAGCGCTCAAGGAGCGTCTGGTCTGGACAGAAGTGTTGCATTAGCAGGCTGTTAACGTCTGTCCTCTCAGTCTCATGTGAGGTCAGCAGCCAGATTCGAAGATGTTGGGGACGAGACAAAATACACTGAGGACCACGGGAGAGGTCTCAGTGGTGAGATGATTGCAGAGGAAGAACTGCAATGGCTTTTTACAGACGATTAATAGTGTAGAGAAGATGCAGTGGCTTTTAATAGTCACTGGGGGAACAACTACAACGCTGATGTACTTAAATGAAGTTTGTCTGTTGGAATGGTTTCTTGCCTCGAGACAGTTTCTACTTTGTGTGGATGATCAGTGAATAAATGATCACTTTCTGGCCTTTTTTTTAAGAGCCTTTGATCCAGAAATAATTCAGCAAGTAGGCGGCGTCATTTGACATTTCAGTTCCATTCTTGGCCCATCATTTGTCCGTTGGGAATTTATTTGAACTCTTCAACTAAGTGCACATCTCCTGCTTTTTGACTGTCCCATGTGTTATTGAGTTTTGGTGCACTGTGTGCAGGGAAACATAAGAAGAAACTTCCTTAATCACATTTTCTGCATTTTAGGTGTTCTATAGTCCACACCCTCCCCAGTGATGCTGCTTCAGATTCTACTTTTTAATGTTAGACGTATTCTTCTTTGTTGAATACTGGACACTTTACCTACCAGTTTACATTGGATTAGAAGTATAATGGAAGTCATTTCCTTTGACGTAATTAGCTTCAGTTTGTTCAAATATGGATCCACTTTTTGCAGTGCATTGGAGAGGCTGGAGCTCAGGCTCTGCAAAGGTCTAGTCGCAGAAAAAAAATATTAGATCACTTTGTTTTCTTTCATTTCTTGTTCATTTCAACAAGTTCCAACTCCTGTGTGTATCATCATGTGACTAAAGTGGACAATATAAGAAGAAAGTGAATGCATAAAAGAACTGTTTTTGGCTAGACAATGCCATAGCTATTGATGTAAAAACTTCATTTAGGTTATCAAGAAAACCATGGAAAATGTCTAGATATCAGCTCTTAAATTAAACTCTGAGCTGTTTTTGTTTTGTTTGTTCAAACATCTGTACCTTCAGTTGTATCAGGCATTAAAATGAAGAAAATGAGAAAAGGGTGGTCTAATAATTTTCTCCACAACTGTATATGGTGTAGCATGGACTTAAATATCAACACGTTAACCCCTTCATGCCTATTGTCATAAATTTACAAGCCCCTTTATTTCTTTTAATTTATATACTCCATTTAATATTATTCCAGTCTTTTGCCCCTTTAGTTTTTTACTGTAATTTTTGTTCTTATCCATTAATAAATTGTAAGTTAATGCTTAGTGAACAATTCTTTTTATAATGGCTATGATAACCCCTGAGATGCTAAGGTATATTAGCTCTGTCAGTATTCCATATTCTATTTATTCCATCTTTTTTCTTCCTTGCTATTTGTGGAAATGTTTGTGTGCCAACAGAATAAGTGAATATTTTCCATCATTGGTTTTGTTATATAAAAAAGGAAGCCGACATGATGTATGGTGATTAGATGACCTTCATTGACTCAATGAAAAAAAAGTCTTTCAAGTATTGATTTATCCTCTAAACAGATGAAATATTCATTCATATTTTTCTGCCTTTTGAGACTGTAGGTATGATCAGTCTAGTTTCTGACTTGTCACGCTCCAAGGACTGCTACTGAATAGCTCACACTAAGTTGTAGTGCTTTTCAAAGTTAACCCAGACATTTTTATATAAGAAATAAAGTCAGACAGCCAGCTTTTCCCTGGTTGTTTTTATTTGCAGTTCTTTACAATTTAGAAAAAGAATCCAAGGATTTTGCCTCCTGTGTGTTTCCGTCTGGCCTCTTCGTGGTCCATGATGCCAGCTGAGGTGGTCAGCACAATGTATCTGTGGAGACAAAGGTCAAAGTTAAAACGCTGAATTCAAGCTTAGTCGGCAAAAAGAAATGCAGTCTTTATTTGGCTTGAGTTGTATGTCATTAACATTAAGTAATATGGGTACGTTTATCAGAGCAAGTTTACATTTTGCACTACCCGACTTATAAACTATTAAACTTACATCATCTTTATAATGTAACAATTGCTCTAAGTTATGCTGTGCACCTCATGTCAGACTCACACCACAGGCATCCTCATGTTGCATCAGGTGGTGATGGGTTAAATGGTGCACACAGAAGAAAAATGCTTTGATGCAAAGTCACAACACCCACCATCAATAGTGAGGTGCAAAGTGGTGCAACTCTGAGGTAATATGCAGCATGCAACATAACACGCAACAAAAGTTTTGTATTTTTGCTGGATTAAAAAAAAAAAGCAGGAAACTACATTTAATGAGTGAGGCAATGATGTGTTTTTGTACAACAAAATGTTCAAAGCAGAATTTCCTGATCATTATTCCTTTGTAAAATCAAAACAGGTTTGGTTTTAAGTGATGGAGGCTTTGCTGTGCTGCTGTTATCTTCTTTATAAGTTTCAGTATGGGTAATTATCCTTCCACAGAATCCACACGCTTCATATGTTAAAGATGACCCTCATATCAACAACCTGTTAATAATATCCAGCTTGACCCATAACTCTGGCCCACCTCAGAATACTGCAGGGCTTTGGTTTAAGTGAAAAAACAGAATCCCAAACAAGTTAAAGGTTCATTTTTGTGAGGGAAAATTTACAATAACTCCACAAAATATAACTGCATAATTAGAAAATCTGTAAATATTGAGACACTGCAACATGTGGTACATATCAAGTCCAGTGTAGGTTGTAGATGAAGGGATATTGAAGCAGACCAGCTGGGAAGACTTTTTTATTATTACATTTACATTGTTTAATAACTTGTAAAAGTCAACTTGCATTATTTACAAAATTGCTAAGATTATAACCTAAATCCTAACTTTATATTTGTGTGTTGAAATGAGAACTACAGCGTAGGGGAATCAAACTCGCTTCCACCAAAACCATTCACTACTCAACTTCTCCAGCATGTTAGGTTGTGAAATCAACTAAATACCTTCCACTGCTGTGCAGAGCTTGAACCTGGTAACGACTTGTATTACAGTATAATCATGAAGGTTTGGATGTTAAGGTGTTAAATCAAATTTTACTGCTTGTGTAAAAAGAACAGTTTCTCCTGGCATTTTTTTTTTGCTTTGGGGTTGTAAATTGTGCCGCCAATGCCGCCATCCTAGTGCAACACACTAGTGCAATGCATGGTGGGTATTTATTCTTAAATCATTAAAACATCTGGCTATACCTGTCTTTTTTCAATGCAACAGGCCACATTTTAAAACAAAGAAAGTGTTGTGCAGTGAACAGCTCAAGTTTCTGAGTTAACTAGGCCTACCTTTTCTCTTTAAGGGCATTTACATAAAAAAAACTTTTTCACTAGAAAATTATGATGTTATAAGGTCTTCATAAAGATCCTAGTTTTATGATGAATTGTGATCAATCATCTCCAAATTTGACATGAAACCAAATCCACGTGAACTTCCTCATTAACTTTAATGACCTTGAAATCCGTATCCACTAAGGGATCTGGCTAGATACAGGACAGGATGCTTTTTTTGCGTTTCTACAGCCAAAAAACAGGAAGGGTACCAGAAAATACTTTTTGGGTACCCTTACCCGGATCGTTCAATAAGAAAAAAAGCCGGATCAGCACCTGCGTTATATGGTGGATTTGTTGTTTAAAGCTACAAGCCAAGAGGAAACAAACAAGCAGATGTCCACCATTCTCCTCCGTTTCCATTATGGGTTCTTCTTTGTTTTTAGGGCTGGATATCACCACTAATTTCCTCAAATCGATTCAATTCGCAGCAGCCTTTTTCGATTAAATCTGATTTGATATAGATTCATTTAGAGATATTTTTCTAACATTACCAATTGTTCTTGATTAAAGACATTGTCATAACTATTTTTTATAAAACAGAGCCTGTTTACATGACCATCAAAGTCAGATATCAGAGTAATCAGATTACTATAATCTGATCTGAAGCATCTACATGCACTTCTGAAATATATTTGAAAGGTTGTTTACATTTACCAGGCCATTAACAGATTTGTTTTGCTGTACGTACGTGTGTAGTGATGTCACTTCCTGTTATTTTCAAAACAATCAGTGTTCGTTGAACATGACGGAGCCCGTGGTCTTAGCGTTAGCTGCTAATGTGACGTAATAAGCTGCTAAATAGTTTACAGGGGAATATAATCCAATGGTGAATTAAATAAATCAGAATTTGGCATCATCTCAGTGAAAGAAGCTGATTGGTGGAAGCAACACGTGCAACCTTTCAATTGTGTATATATGCTAAGATCTTGCCAAGCATCAATCAGTAAGGCACGCAAGAGCAGAGTCGCTGTTGTCACCGGAAAAGTATAACAAAGTTTTTTAAAATAAACGTAAATTTCCAAATTTTATGAGTCAATATTGAATTTATTACATTTGAATAGTTTCAAACAGATTGATTTTTTTTAAGCCTGGCTCTATTTGTCCTGATCAAAGAATAATGCATTTCATCAAAGAAGCGACCTGGCTGTCTGTCTCTGCCTAAATTGCCTCTCCCTCACACGCTCCTCCTTCCCCCCCCCCCTCATGCGTTTCGATGTTGTACTGTCATGTGACTCAGATGTGCAGGTAAACAGAAAACAGACACCAGCCAGCAGCACACACACCACCAACTGGTAAGGAGAGGGGAGCAGAATGTCAGATGCAACAACTGAGTGGTTAATTATGTGATTTATCGAATGGGTCATCCTGCAGCCTCTAAATCCCCTAAGGTTAAGTTTAAAACTGTTAGAATCTTAATACATAAGGATGTTAAAGCGGTTTTTGATAGATTCAGTTCACCATTGTGACAGGCCATCTATATACCCATACTCAGCTCCTCTCACTGAGATAATGCCAAATTTGGATTTTTAATATGGCACGAGTAATAACTTTGTTGTTCATGCGTTAGGGAAAAAATGTACCCGCTAATTCCACAAATTAATCTCTTAGCATTAACACATTAAATTTGACAGCCCTATTAAAAAGTATCAGGATTGAGGATACTTGTCCTTTATTTATTTGGGTACAGGATCGATACCAAATCTTGCAGCATCGCACGCCACTAACCCCTTGATGGAAACGGGTCTTTGGACTGCAGTGACAAAAGCAATTTATCAAAGTATCTCTCTCTTAAATGAACAAATCTCTTTTATCAAGTGCTACTCTGTATTTTCACAGCAGAAATCTTCTCAACCCTTAAAGCCTTCGAGCAATTTTACAATAGTAGCCATTTCGACCGCGTGCAGCAGAGTAGACCTCGGAGGGCAAACTGTCTGAAAAAGACAGGCAAATCAATAGAGAAACTCCTTATCACGGGTATCTTCGCACTTATGCTCCGTCAAAATACCTCCCACTTAGTCAAATTTGGAATTTCACTCAGCAATTGAGACTTTAGTCCAACAATTTCTCCCCTTTGTGCCTCCCGACTATTTTGAAAAATTACAGTGATCCTTATATTTTAGGGATGAAGTAGT
Source organism: Atherinosoma microstoma (assembly GCA_037177055.1). Lineage (NCBI taxonomy): Eukaryota > Metazoa > Chordata > Actinopteri > Atheriniformes > Atherinidae > Atherinosoma > Atherinosoma microstoma. Next base: position 28,717,662 of record JBBBVU010000004.1, read on the forward strand.
AGTGATCACAGCACCCACACACACAGGATGAAGCGCAAATGGATCATCCCTCAATTACCCCTAAGAGACAGTTTCTTCACAAAAGAGTCAGACCAAGTGCTAGGGCAGGGATGTCTAACTCCAGCCTTTTCTTTAACCAGAGTAGTTGCATAAAATTTCACTGGCAGTCATTGAATATACCTAAATGTGAACAATAAGGCCTGGTCCTAGTTCCTCCCTTTGGCTCCTATCACATGGCTGTCAAACTCCAGTCCTCTAGAGCCGCTGCCCTGCAGGTTTTAGACATTTCTCTGCTATATCAAACCTGATGCAGATTCATTGGATCACCTCAAAAGATTGTGAAAGTCTGCACAACCCTGTTAATGACCTATTAATTTTAAATCAGGTGTGTTGAAGCAGGGATACATCTATAACCTGCAGGACGGTGTCCCTTGGGGATCAGAGTTTGACAGCCGTGTGGTAGGGCCAAAGGGAGGAACTAGGACCAGGCCTCATTGTTCACATCTGGGTATATGTAATGACATTTCATTTAACTAATCTGACTAAAGAAAAGGGTGCTACCAGGGGTGGCAGCATGATCTAACAAATAATAATTAGAAATAACAGTAAATGTGTTTATCAGTGATGTGTTGATGGAAAACAGGATCATCACTTTAGAATCCCCTTGTGGCACATAAAATTATCTTAGATTTATGCAGTTGTTAACAAGTCGCAGGAAACCAGTTAAACATCGGATTTAGACTCCTAGACCAAGCACACTATTGTCATTCATCATTAGCAAGATAAATGTTAAAGCGGGGAAAATTAATAAGGTGAAAAACAAAACAACCAGCAATCTCATGCTGGTTTATGCACAGCCTGAGATACAACAAATCCAAGAGACTTACTGAAATTATTCATCCATTCAGGACTACATTGCTGCATGCCACTGAAACAACACTGGTGTTTTTGTATCATCTACATGGTTGAAGTCAGTATATACACAGTTTGCTCCGCTGAGTTTGAGCAGGAAATTTGGAATATCTGTCAGCTGATACAATAGTGTGCTGCCTTGGCGTACTCGCCACATCAGCAGCACAACTGAGCAGACCCAGAGTCCAGGATGAAAAACACCTTCTCAAAGCAACCATAATCAAAGGGAAGGACAGAGCAAGCATTGTGAAAGGAGTGGTGTGCATGCTTTAGAGCATCTACAATAGCTTTTTTTTTTTTTTTTAATTGAAAGGTGAAAAAAAAAAAAAAATTCTATTAAAACTTGACTTGAGCAAAACTGTTTTGTATCTTTTTTCCTAATAGGTCTTTTCTTAATATCAAGTTTTAATGTGATTCTTACCCAAACTGTCTTGACGGCAGCAGGTTGTTCTGCCACTTCTCAAGATCCTTCAGCTGGAGATCAAAACGTGGACTAATCACACCACACTGAAAGAGGGGAGGGAAAAGCACTGGTTTGGACTCCATATTCACACACAAGGCAGTAAACAGGCTAAACAAAATCATTCTTGTTACCTTTAACATTTTTTTTAAACCCTATTGCCAACACTTGGTACATACCTGAAATAACCTTATATGCAAAAGCACCGTAGTAACAGCAGAGTTAGGGAAATCTTACCTTGTTCAGTCTGCCTGTGAGATTGACAACAATTTTTCCGGCTCTATGGTCGTCGATTATCTCAAACTCACCAATGTAACCTGCAAGTATAAAGGAAACATAATATCAGTTAACAGACGAGATGTACTTGGTGTCCTGACCACTTCTCTACAAAGAAAATCATTCACAGCTTTGCAGTCATTTACACCACACTTGTGACACTTGCAGTCTTTTAAAGCAAATAAAGAACATATTCAAACCGTTCACCACACACTCGTCAGTGTAATAAAGAGGCTACTCACCGTGCTTCATCATGACGGTTAGGAAGCGCACAATAACCTTGGAGCAGGGCCTGATGAGGACCTGGCGTTTCCCACGCTTCTCAGCATTGTTGATGCTTTTAAGAGCATCTGCGAGAACGTTCATGCGCACCATGATGCCTGCAGATATATATTTTTTAAAACAAAAACATTTTTAGGTGTTGAAAAGTTGTGAACCTTAACACATCACCACTTTACAAACCAGGTCGAAACTTAGTTCTTTTATCACATAATCAGCTGATCTGTTTGACCTTAGTTTAACGCAAAGCACCTTTTTTTTCTTAGCTATATGGCTGCGTTCTGCTGTACACGCTTTTATTAATATACAAGATGGGAAGCTCACTAAGTTAGCAAAGCCAAACTGGCAGAAACTAAGTCGCTGCAATTAATTTCCCATTGGTACATCACAACCCCCTCAAGCCAGAAACAGCCTTCTGCTTCGGCTTCAGACACATCTTACACAGACCAGACATATTAGTGGAAAGCAGAGGTGAATTTCTTTCGAAACCACGGCCGATAAAATGCTACCTCCACCTCCACAGCATGGTCTTCCATGAACACACGGAGTTGCCACCTAGCTTAGCCGAAATCAACGTTAGGACGAGTCAAAACCCTTGCCCTACAATACGTATTATTTAAACCGCGTAAAAACTTCACTGCACACCAACGTTGACATACCGTAAAAGTTTTAACGAACAAAAACAAGGCACATGCAAGTACAGGTAAGACAAATAGTTATCTAGGCGCCTTGAACGCACCGATTCCCAGGGCCGAACAGAGGGGCACATATGACCAATTTAAAGGGGCAAATGTGATATAGTGGTTTTACTAACATTGTCAATAATCATCCGAAATCAATACTATGGGCATTCACTTCAAAATGGGGACAATAATTGAATGTTTAACTTTTAGATGCTTTAGATACATTAAAGATTGTAGATGACAGTGTAGAAAGACATCTTACCGGTTCTGCAATATGGCGGAAAGAGGAAGTAGAATTCAAACGCAATGCATTATGGGACAAACTCCAAGAGTTTTTATGGTGAAGACGGTTCACTCCACTACGATTTTAGCGCCTTTTCTGCCTTCGATAAGTCTCCAAAACAAAGATGTTCTGGACTAATCGAAGGTTCAAAGAAAGACACCGAGAAAAATATCACATTTCTTTTCAGTAAAGTAGCACACATCAGTTAATCAGTTTCATAAATCAGGTTTTCATTCGTATATTTCGTTGCATTTACACGCTGATTTACAGCAGTAGCGCCACCCAGAGATCAGGCTGAATAATTGCAAGCATGTATCTCTCGAATAGAAATGTATTCAAAATCATTACCTACAGGAGGGTATTGCTCTCTCAACCAAGGGGGAACAGATGGTTTTTACAAGCCAAAACACGTTTTTAGAATAAAACTATTATTTTAACACTATAAGGTCCCCCCCCCACCCCCCCTCCCCTTTGGTGGTACCTATCCACTTCTGTAATTATCTATTCGGAAAACAAACAAAATGTGTGCTGATGCTTAAAATGTTGTATTTCAAGCAAGCTGTAGCTTAGCAAGAATAGTAATGAACATTCATATTTGTTCATTTGTTACAAGAAGCAAAATTTGGAGAGGAATGCAATTACTGACACAAACAAATGATGCTTGCGTTTTTGTGCTCAGCACTCTCCAACAATGAGAGACTACAAACACCTTTACAATTAGTTCCTTAAGATGATTTGGTAGATGACAGCTGCTGGGAAATTTTCAGAAAGAATTTTTCATTCATTGCACTATAGTGGTGGTTCAGGAAAAGCCAGGAGTCATCAAAGATTATCAGTAACATTTGTTGCTTGTCATGTCCCCTGTTTCCACTGGTCTCTTGTTTGCAACAGTCACTCTCCATTCCCGAGCTCACTAGGAAGGTAACATCACCAAACCCAGATGTAAAACTTGCACAACAAGACATACAATTCAACACTGAAAACCTAAATATAAATCTACCTGAACTACTACTAAATTACAGCAGGAGTAGTAGCCAATGTGTGAATGAAGAAGAGTCTTCTCAGTCCTGATTCAGTTTCCAGAAAAACAGAGAAACAGCACCAAAGGTTGTAACACTCCCCCATGTATATACGTTAAATTTACAGTTTAAAACTGTGTGTTAGGACTATATCAAGATGTTAAGAGAAAAAACTAAACAACGCAGAATTCAGCTTGTCAGAGTTAAATTTTTATTCCATGTTTTAACATGTACACCAGTTCTGTTTTTTGTACCTATTTGACAACAGAACATTCATCTGTAAATGCAACACACACAAAAAAAGCCCAACATTGCAGGGGAAAGCATGTGTTGACAACAGTTAAGCTAAAAGTTTGTCCATGTGATCTGGATTAAAAACCACTGGGCAATTATTTTTCACAGCTATTTTTTCAATAGTCTTCATTCACTGTATTTATTTTCATTAAGAACCATTTAATCAGATATAGTAGGATATGATCAACTTTTGTTCTCTACAAAAATATATCACTGACTAGTCACTCTTTTGTTTTGCATGCATACAAAATACGTATATCGATATTATGTAATATTTATACATAAGTTAGCATAGCATCAAGAACTAAAATCTAAAACTAAGCCGTAAAAAGTCAGCCGTGTCCTTGGAACCGTGTGTGCAAAAAATATTTTTTTTAAAATGAAGCCAGTATATCTGCTGTTTTCTGTCTGGATTGCATTAACAGCTTGGTTGTGTGCTGCCATGAAGAGTCAGAGCACTCGTAATTTTTTAGATCAGCTGTTTTGTAAAAACTATGGATGATTATCAGGTGCAGAGAGTAATTTTTTCTCAAATCAAAGGTCTGTGCTTCTGATATTTTGCAAGATCTTTATTAGAACCCTACTATCATACTCTGATGTTAGATGTTAGATCAGGATGAAAGTGTGTAGCAGCTTATGTTCAGCTGTCTGTTTAGGCTCAAAGCTCTCTGACCCATACAGTTGAAATGCCTTCAGTTGAATGCCTTTTTCCTCTGGTGTCCTGTAGAGGGCCCGCTAAGAAACACAAACCCAGATGCAGCGACATACCCACCAGCCTAGTCGCAAATGTACAAACATGTGGAGCATAATGGAATGCTGAGCAGCACAAGATGTAGTAACCAGATTTCTACAGAATTTCTATGGTTACATTCAATTTTCAACACAATTCTATTCCTCCATTGAGCCTCTCTGCTAATTTCCCCATCCTTTCTTTTTTATTTAGCCACCGTTGCTGACCATGCTTGCCAGGGAATCTGCATCTCCCTGGGGATCCACGCCAAGCTTCTGGAGGTCAAGGCCCATGGCTACAAGCATCTGGAGCAGGGTAAGCTCCTGCTGGGTGGCCCGATCCACCAAAGCTGGGCAGGTGGGATTACACTGGGGCCACTGGCAGGTGTCCACCAGGTGGAAAGGGCAGCCTTTAGCAGGGGTTCTGTTGTTGCGAGTTGCCTCCAGACTCCTGTCCCAGCACTGTAGGGCCCGCGGCAGAGAGGTACCTTTGACTTGGAAACTCATCCAGTTACTACAAGAAGTTACAAGTAACAAGAGGTAAATTTCCTAAAAGAAATTTCAGGGTTGCATGAAGGTTGTCAGACATTAAAGCAACAGGTAAGAGGATGGGGCTGATAACTGACTCATTTTTGTAGTTTTAAGAACCGATCGCAGCAATATGCAATGACTTTTTACTTGAAGGTTTTTTCATAAAAACGTATCCCCTCGTATGAATGTACTCACCCTGACCAATAATTAAATGATGCATTCATGTTCATTTGTGTTGCACAAGTGTGTTTGTGGGGAACCAAGAGGTTTGGGGAAATGTTTGTGTGGTAGAAACAATAGTCTGGTGGATACAAACCAAATGATGTCTTAAAGAGTCACTGAGTAAAATGTCAATTCTTACCTTTTAGTTATGACCATGTGGGAGAGGCAGGAAGGAGCAAATACAGCCCTGAAAGTCATAAACAGTACAGAAAAAGTATTCTTCGGTTGCTGTTTTAATCCATGATTACTCTTCCATTTATTTTGGTTTAATGTAGCATGTATAGCTAACTGTTTGGGAACTTACGTGACATCTGTCAGGGAGTTTTTGAGCTCCAAGCCCAGGTTCTGTATGTACTGCCACTGCTCTTCAGACAGACTTTGTCCACCCATGTAGATGTTTTCCACTCTCAGCTGCTCCTCATCAAACAGCCACTGAACAACAAACAGAGGGGCTGCAGGAAAAATGGAGCGTTAAAGATGCTCTAACCCATTTAGAGATCAGATGACAGCACACAGACACAGACATGGTCCAAAGCACCTCTTTTAAAAGACAATATTTTGAATTGTTTCTTTAAAGTGATGCTAAAGATACAATAGCTGGACTAGAGGTAAGTCATTTAAGTCAAATAATTCATGATGGGATTTTGGATTGGTAAATGTACATGTCATTAAGTGGATTTTAGACTTCCTGCAAAGATGGAGAGAAACTGGTGGGAACCTTGCAACATTTAGAGAGTCAAATATTTTTTCTCCAGAGTTGGTGGAGACAAAATTATAATAAGATGATCTGGGTGTGCTACTCTATTAATGTCTTTTGTTGAGAAAAATGCTTCTTTTTTCAATGTAATTAGGATTTTTTTTCCCAATAGGATCTCAAGAGCAGCAACAGAAATAGAGAACTGTGGGACAGAGGCCTAACTTGTTAGTGGGAACCCCTCCTCATAACTTCAGACAGCCATTACAACTGCTTTTAAACTCAAGTTTCATCACTATCTGCCACAGATCTGGCTGCAGACAGGCTTATGAATATCTGCCAAAACTTTGAGTTAATTTCTGCTAAAAAAAAGAAAAGAAAAAAAACTAAGGTAATATCCCTTATTTCCTTGATGATACACACAAACAAACAAACATACAGACAGGTTTACAAAGTGAAAACAGTTGTCGCCATGCTGGCGATGTTCGTACCAATGCCGATACACATCTTCTGGCTAAACATATCACTTTGTCTTTATTCATGCTTGATTATCATATTCTAACTAAGGAGGTTATAGAGTTGCAGTTTTCACTGCTGCAAGGATCAAAAGCATGTCAGCCATCCAGTTTCAGGGAAACGCTCTTGAATTTTAGCTTTAGATTAAAGAGCCTATTTTAGGGCAGTGATTATATTTACACTAATCAGTTTTCTGACAGATAAAGCGATTTGAAAAGCGAATTGTGCATCATGTTGCGATGCTTAAGCAAAGCAAACGTTACCTGTAGGACAATGTGCCAAGAAAACCACAATAAATGCTCAGGAAAAGACGTGTATACAAAGAGGGTCTGGCCCAATCCACAGAGGCCCCACCCTTCCAACCCACAGGAACCAAAGGGTCTGATACCAACATCCTGACACCTGTTATGACTGCAAGTGGTTTTATGTTGTGGTTGATACTGTCTCATAACATCTCTGAAATAATAGCATGGAAATCAGTATCTTCACTTTCAGCTTAAAATAAATTGATGCTCTCAGCTGTCATATTTCAGAGCACATTATCTGAACAGCTTAAGTCAGTTATATGGCATGCTGTTCCATCAACATGATAAACAAAGGCACCAGCCAGCACTCACAGGTCAAGGTAGAGTACAGTCTGTGACCAAAGAAGCACTGCCATTCCTCTCCTCTCTTATAGAGCTGTCGACATCTATCTGGCACAACCCCATTCCACAATCTGAGGAAATAAGACACAGTTTATAAAGAATATTAGAAATGATCCCAAAAAAAGCCGCCAGAACACAGAAAACCTGTAGCTTTACCTGAGTCCGATCTTAATAGCATCTTCAGGTGAGCAAGAGACAGTCTCGGGGCAGTTGGGGGACCTCTGCTGCTTACTCTCCAGAAACCAGCCAGAATCCACCAGGCCTCGGACCTGAGCCTCGGCACCAAGCTGTTCCAGCTGACTGGCAACCCTCTCGATGTTTAGTAAAACACCTGTCCCACCGGCGCTGCAGGAGAGCCAAGAAAATCAATAAATAATTTGGCTTTGAGGTTGTTATTTTTGTTGGAGGTATGAAAATGAGAGGGCCTGCCTGTCCTTAGCTTTAGGGCGTGGGCGGAGTTGGGAGTTGTGTGTCAAGGGGGGTGTCCCAACAACCATGTTGCTAACCAGGGAGGAATGTTCACCATTACGGGGCAATGCCCTTTAATAAACATTACGTCACTAACCACAGTTGCAGTTGTCTGTAAACAACCTTTATTGCTGACTAGGCGATGCACCCAAAATAGGACTTCTCTTGTTTAATGTTAGGCATGGAGGTGATCCAGGAGGTATGGGTAGGGGCTTGTGTCCAAAAGCTGTAGTCATCATCAGAGTATGCACAATAAAACAAACCTCACCTGGTGCCAGATAGCATGACAACCTTGGCTTGCTTGATTCCTTTGGGGATGAGATCTTTGATGACCTCTCGGATGATAAGGGATCCCATGAAAGTATACTCAGCTGATAAGAAAGGCAGGCATCAAAAGATTAGGGGGCCACTGAACAAGGGAGTAATCAGATTCTCTTGTAAGAAAAAGTAACAAATTCTGAAGACACTTACTTATATTTGTGTTTCTTTCTCTTACTTTTTCTCTACCTTGGCGTGGCCTTGGAGGGGGTGTTGGGGCAGGTCCAGTGCCGCTCCATACATCACTGGAACAGTATGGGATGAATCTGCAGCAAAGGGAGACTACTGTACTTATCAGATTAAAGCTGGTGAGCATCCCTTAAGTTTGTCCCCTCTTCCATAAAAAGATCTTTTTAGCCTGTTTTGTTTTCGTCTTTGTCTTAGACTTAGCTTCAGCTTTCAGTTTTTACTGTGTAGCACCTAATAATGTTTCTCTTTCCAAGAGATTAAACCAGTTAGATCAGGTGGATCTTTACAAGACTGTTAAAATAAAATAAAAAAGAGAGATAAATATATAAATCCGATATTACCAAAGGACAAACATTTTAAGGAGGGATTTTAAGGTGATTTGGACTAAACTGATTTTTTTGTTTTTTACACTGATGGGACACATTTATCATTTTTTCATGGCTGAAATTCAAATAATAATTGCTGATTTTGAAATCAGGTTTGTGTTACTTCAACATGTAGTCCTAGATCAGACATCTCATTTGTGACTAAATGACATGAGTCTTTGGGCGGATCCCTGGGGCATACCAATGCCCCTTTCACACTAGCACCTACTCAGCCCAGCCCGGCTCAGTCATTTGTTCGCGACACACGCGCACACCGCTAGCTAGCAAAGGAACGTCCTCACTTCTATATTTGACCACGGTGT
>JBBBVU010000004.1:28726969-28749998 GCA_037177055.1 Atherinosoma microstoma
AATGGTAATGGGAACACAAACAAACCGGGCGGTGTGGTGCCGGGCCGGGCTGAGTAGGTGCTAGTGTGAAAGGGGCACAAGACTTATTTGAGGCTGGTGTCATTGTGGAGCAGAAGGGTCATGCAAATCCTAAAAGCATCAATTTAATGATGACTTTGTATTGAGGAGGAATATGTGCACAAGAAGAATCTGTTATATTTAGGCAAACCTAGTTTGCTTTCTTAATTTTAATGCAAATTATGCGATATAGCATTGGTCTTATGGAAACATGCACTCAGGGTTCTTTAATCTTATTAAGCAGGTGCTGGATATGCGACTGTTTTCTATAACTTTAACCTTGTAAGACCTCATGCCACTATGTTGACAATTTGTCCTAGCTTTTTAAAACTGATGTGCACAGTTTTTACATGGAAGTTAGCATCTGTTAAAGTTCAAGTTTTTACTGAATAAGCCTGGCAGGTAAAAATATTTCTGTTGTTAAACTGTGCTGCAAATTTTAAAATCTTTTGTTTTTGTCATAAAGCCACCATAGCACTGGTGAAGGAGTAGACCATACATCAACAAGGAGAATGGTGGAGTTTGTGCTGGTTCATGTTGCAATATTAACCAAACATTGTGTTTAATTTCTTCTGCGCAGAGGGGAGCAAGCCCAGTTCTCACAAACACTTAAGTACTTACATGATGTTAGCATTGTGCCAGTGGGGATTTTCCTCTGCTTGAGAAGACAATATACCGGTTCCTGTAAAACATCCAATTAGTGACTGTCACAAAAAAAGTAAAACTGCAGAAAGATATGTGACATGCATTCTGAAAACATGGCCGACTGACCAACCTCTCTTGGTTTGGGGCCATCCCGTTGAGCTCATCAGTCGGGGGATATTTTGGTACCTGGAATCGCAGGTCTCTTTGCTGTAGCAGCACCAGCCACCTAAAAATAATAGGGACTAATATTAGACATTCATATCTGGGAGAGGGAGACCCTGGCTGGCCCATTGAGCCTGCGAGGAATGGAAAAGACGAAGGCACCTGCAGCTTGGACAAAAGAGACAAATGATTCCTTCAGTTTACAAACTGTCAGCACTTGAGTTGCAGACTTTTGCAGATTGGTTGGGTTAGTTTATGTGCCATACTTTGCAATGGCTTAAATGTAACTGAGCTGAACATTGCAAAAAAACAAACAACAAAAAAAAATTTATTAGGCTCTACTGTTCTGTCACATCTGAAGGTAAAATGCTTGTTTATGAAATTTGCTGCTCTGAGAACAGACCTTTCATGCAACATGGAAGACACTTCCTTCATCTTTAGTTTATTGAAGTTTTAGGCAGCAACCACAAAATTGAAAAGAACAGGCATTGAACAGAAAAGATTCTCATCAGAATTTTTACAAAGGCATTAAAAGCTATCTAACCTATTAGGACCATACTGAATCAGTTTGTAGATACTCACCTTCCAAAAATAACAACCATCTGCGACTTCCTCTGAACTCCTTTAGGTAAAACCTGTAGAGCCCAATGAGGAGAGGGTCAAGATAAAGCAGCCATGTAATGACTAACTTTTGTTTCAAAAAGTCAGACAGCAAATGGCTCAAAAAATCTGTCTCACCCAGCTGCTGTTCCATCATTACATGTAACATGGGTGTTCTTGAGGAAGTGCAGCCTCATATCATCCGTCTGCTGTCCAGCTGCACGAGCTCCTGCAGCACCGTCCTGTCCTGATTCAGCTGCCCCTCCAGTGCTTCTACTGCTTCCAGAGCTTCCAGGAGTAACATTGACCACAGGGGGAGACTGGCCAACATCACCTCCTTGGTTCCCACCAGCTCTCTTTGTGGACTTTCCACTTGCTTTAGCATTACGGTTGTTCTGACCCCAGATTCCACCAAGCAAAAGCAAAAATGTAACATGGCCAAGTATCTTCATGTCTGATGAAATGTAAAAAAAAGAAGAAAAGGGGGGCAAAAAAATAGGTTAATTCAGCCTTTATTTATGCATATGCAAAACGAGCTGTTACAGTTTACTTTTCAGTCTTCTAAAAGCCTCCCCTAAACCTGAATGAAATTACCTTTCCAAGAAGAACCAGCTTTGAAGATTGCTGCTGAGGCACCGCTGGAGTCAGGCAGATGTCTGGTGCTACTGCTGCTGCTGCTGAAGAGTGAGTGAGAAGTTCAGAAAGCAGTCACCAGGTGTGAGAGGCGGATGCCATACATGAATAGAGATGAAGTCTTGACCAGGTTTTGATGAAGGCTGCAAATCAGTGAGGAGCTTTATAGTGCCACCATTTGGATCAGATTTCCTCCCGTTTTTCACCGCAGCTCCTGCCAGGTCCGGAGATAAACTGCTGACGACACACCGTGAGGGGAGGTACTGGATGGCCAGTGGCGAGGAGAAAAGATAACATACGTATCTCTTCAAGATATTTCAAGCCTTCGCACACACCCACCACCAAGCACTTTCCCAGCTGACCATGGCTCCTTGCTCCCATCCTCTCTCCTTTTCCCTCCCACCATCCACCTCTGATTGCCAGTTTTTTCATCAAAACGTCTACATGGTCGGCACAACTGGTATGTGACCCAGAGGTCATTGGAGCACACACCTCAAACACTTTCTGACACAGGAATGAGTAGTACCGTAAGGTTCCTGCATTGTTGACAATTCAGAGGACACTCTAAAAGCACAGGTGGTGGAAAGTCTTGGTTGTGGCTGCACACACATGAATTCTAAGCAACAGATCAAATTTTCCACAAGAGTATTTATGCATTTTTCTGTATGGGGACGGTCAAAACAGCTAGTTTATTCCTTAACAGCATAAGCAGAAAAATGCATACAAGAGACAGATTGCTATTATTTATTACTTTAATTAGAAGCTGTTTGTATTATTTAATTAGATCAAATGGCATTGTCATTGTTGCACTAGAAAATATACTTTATTTTAAAGCATGAAATTGGCTGGGTTAACATATTTTTCACCAAAGAAATGTAAATAATCTGAACAGCATTTTCTAACTGAAGTAAAGTGACATAAGCCTGCTATCATTAAAATGTTTAGGTTAGTTACAGCGAGGTTACATTTTTTGTTTCTGTTCCACATCTAGACTTAACATGAGAAATGTCACATTAGTCTTATCTATCACATTGTATGCAAATAGAGATGTTTACGTTTATGTAATTGCAGTACTACTAAGCTGTACTGTTCCTGTCCTCTGGTTATGGATTACGGTTGAAGGAGGATTGTTCAAACAACTATTTTACTGACCACTATTCAACTCTTACATCCATAAGATGTAAGAATACCACAGCAGTCCAGTTATGACAGATAGCAGTAAAGTTTAGTCCTCTCTAGCACACAGAATAAAAGGTAGTGTTCAGTGCTGGTGAAGTTTCTTTACCGGCGGCTGTGTCCCTCTCCGGGTCAGTGCCCGCAGAGTCCTGGATGGCAGGTTAGGTTAGTTTGCCTTTGGTGATTGAAGCCACAGAGTATTTGAAACTGATCTGTGACTGTCTCCCCACAGATGGCTGCAGGGTGACGTACCCCTGATCGCTGAAGGATCACGAGCCCCAGAGCTCTAAAATTCTCATCAATGAAATGCACACCATCTCAAAGTGTCAATCACAGCAAATGATGATCACTTGGAAGGCCAGAGGCTACAGAAGGGTGCACACGGCTACAGAGGGTTGCAAAGGCTGTAAAGACTGCAGGGTGCTTACAGGTTTAAGAAGGAGTTAGGCATAAAGGAGAAGAATAAATATATTATGGCAAAGCCAAGTTGTCGTCCCTCTTAGGAGAATGGACCTACGCAAAACAGCACATATGGTCCAAATTCAAACAGTCTTAATGGCTTTATTTACTCTTGAAAGCTATATCTATAGCCCATAACAACATATATGTGGTGTGCAATAATTACCTAACTTTTGAAATACATAAAGAAAGATCTTTTTATAGCTTTGGCAGGATAAATATGGTATTTTTGTCTCATTTTCAAGCACCTTGTACTATTTTATCAACCACTTTCAACTATGGCCAGAAAGAAAACAAAGCTACTCAGAAATGTCTGTGAGATCGTATGCACCTACGCACAATAAAAATGTAGCCGAGGGCCTATAGCAAATTTGATCTACTGAGCTGAACAATTCTTCATTCCCTCAGTTGTCTTGAAGCGTGCACACCACCATCTGTCTTCCCAGAAATCAATGCAACAATCTGTTTAACAGATACCTCAAATAGCTGAAAAACGAAAGAAGTTGCAGTAAATCTATCACCGTTTTGCCAGAATGTCACGGACAGAGAAATGGCATTGCTGCTATTTTGTTTTTCTTTGATATGGGATTGGACAGAATGATAAGTTTTTCAGAGCAGGCTTCAGATCAATGGATTAAAGTAAATTTCTCTTCTAGACCACTAGTGATTCAATTCCCGGAGCCATGGTCCTTCTTAGCTTCTACAACACACTATACCAGAAAAGCACACACCAAAAAAGAGACCTAACACACTTGTGGGGTCTGTTACATTTGCTTCTTTACCTTTGCAAAATAAAGATTGTGCATAACTCATAAGAGGCTCATGAGATATGTTGAACTTCACCCTGATAGGGCAGCAGCTTGACCCCTTGTGCAACAGGAGGCATTCTTTTTCCCCTTGTGTTGTTATTTTTCACAGCTAGTCTCCAAGGTCAGGACACCTAAAGCCCGGGTGGTCCGGGCACTTTGTCTGCTGAGCATGTGTGTCATCACTAGCCTCAAGACCTGAGGGCCCGGTTGTGAGCTGGAATATTTGTCGGCTAATAGCTTCAAAGAACAACAATCCAGGGACAGCAGTCATGTGCTAGATTCTTATGATCACACTACAGCATGGAAAGGTTGGGAACCCCACAGAGCAAGTCTAAAATCCCAGAGTGGTTCAGCCAGTTATCATTTGCTTTAATAAAAAAAAATATATATCAGTGTTGCAGCAAGAATGACACAGCAAAACTTCTTAAAAGGTATGCTCTAAATCATAATCACATCTTGCATATCCTTTTATCGTGTTGCATCTAATCTGACAGTCTGCAAGAGGATCGCTCTGAACCTGTGTTGTCACCAGAGGTGGAAGGCAGAGCTGGGCAAACAGGGTCATGATTAGTAGGAGATAAGTGTGGCATCTTTACAAGCCACATGAAAACAAGCTTCAGGCGAGAGATATGAGACCCGGCTGGAGTAGCATTACCAGATGCAACACTCATGCTCATGCAACACGACAGAGAGAGTCTTAGCAGGATGGGTGTAAAGTGCTGAGCCACAGCAGGAGGCGAGCAGGTGGTGTGGGCAAAACTATCCCTTACAACCAGGTGTTCAGAGGCCTTGCGTAGTAACCTTCTGCAAACTGCCAATGCATCACAGTGATGGATGAAGAAGGGGTTGACGGCAGGGATACAGAGTGTTGGATTCCGAGGGGGTGGGAGGTGTAACGTAATGCATAGAAAATGACAAATTAGATGAGTTTTTCTGTGCTGTAAAAAGCTGGAGCTCATTCTGCTGAACCTTTACACCCAACTGTGAAACTTTGCTGATGCAACGCCATTCAGGGAAAATGCGTTTAAAATTCAATATAAACGCAAGGACTTTAATCCTGCAGAGTCAGCAAAACACATGGGACAAAGTTTTTAGAAAACAGAAAGCTTCAAATCACAGAAGTATGTGCATATTTGTGTAACTGAAGTAGATCATCAGTTTGTGCGACTTGTGCATGTGCTGTTTTCCCTAAACAATTTGAAGTAGAGCAAGTACAAAAAGTGTAAGAGAAGCTCTTTATTGTCTTCATGCATTTTAACATATACTAAATCTTTTTATGTTAAAAAGGAGGCATCAACCGTTCTCAGCCTTTGACGCTGTCCTGTTGCACAAATGAGCCAGTGGTTCTGTCGGAAACCTTACCAACTCAGTCAATAGCTTTAAGTGTCTTTGGGTCTCATGACACAGAGGAGCAGCAACGTGGCCTTGGAGTGATATTGGATGAACCAGCAGGCCTGTCGGTGCATTGATGGATACCAGTGGAGTGGATCATGCAATGCCTAACTCTGGCATGAGTCCTACCACCTGATAGACAAGCTATAACACATAAGTGACTGTGCATGCGTATTTTGATATGATTTTGAACTGATACAAATATAACATGATTATGATGGTGGGAACTGTAATAATTATTTGAGCTAATCTAGACCCAAACATTATCTTATCCACCATCTAAAACATGACTTTGGTCAGTTTATTCTTTTCATTCCTCTCACTTCTTTTTTTTTTTTTTACTTAACGCACTTGTTGCAAGTGTTCATTTTATTTAATTCTTTTATGAAAGGAAAATTGTATCACACAGTACTTTATTTATTGGACACCTGAAGATTACAGCATGCATGGTTCAAAATGTTTTCTTTAAGTTTTACTAATTTTAACCTTCTTAGAAGACTGACCTTGGTTTGTTTTTTCTTTCTGCAAAGCAGTTGGTAGATGTCACTGCATGACAGACCATAAATCAGAGATTCCAGCTGAAGTGATGTCAGCCCTTTACATCATGTGTTGTCACTTCACGCTATGAAGACATGTGCACACGTGGTCACTCTCTACGGCTACACACCCCTCAGTATCCTGAGGATTTGTCATAAGCAATGTATTCAGTTGCACACATGCAAAGTGTATGTCTTTCGCTACCAAAAAATACTAACTTAAATTGTATTAGCAAAACAAGTATATCAAGGATAAAACTTACCTAACTTAGCCAGTAAGTATAGAAGAGTAATGTAAGGTATATAGTGACATCACACTACAGGTATTTATGTGTACAGACATACCAGAGAACAGTAAAAATGGTTTCTATTTATAGTGTGGCAGTTTTTCAGCCCTTGCTCGTACATGTGAATAGTTGACCTGGATAACCAGAAGTATATAAACAGCACAACAGTCAGTTTTATCTAAAAGCCCCACCGAGTTCTGGGAACACCTCTTTAAAAAGTCAAGGCAACACAATCTCTAATAATCAAGTGCATGATTTGTTTTGAAAGTTTATGGTGGCATAACAAGTGGCATCTGTTAGCTTGCTGCTCTGGTTAAAAAAACTTCACAGCCTTATGTTTCAGATGCAACAGGTATTTAAACCTAACTGATGCAGTGAGTAACTTTTCATTTCTTTAACAACCATGTTGGAAGACACATGCAGTGGTCGTGGAAAATATGTTAATCTGTTTTAGAAGGGACAGATTATTGGCATCAAG
Organism: Atherinosoma microstoma; assembly: GCA_037177055.1. NCBI lineage: Eukaryota > Metazoa > Chordata > Actinopteri > Atheriniformes > Atherinidae > Atherinosoma > Atherinosoma microstoma. Next base: position 28,734,204 of record JBBBVU010000004.1, read on the forward strand.
CAAAGAAAACATCTAAGGAGATGCTCAAACTACTCAAATTGGGTTAAGAACTGTCCAACGCATTATCAAAAACTTGAAGGATAGTGGACACCACCATCTTCAAGGAAGAAATGCAGTCCAGAAAAATCTTAAATGATCCTGATCAGCAATTACTTGACATTTGGTGAATTAAAATCAGAAAAAGCAGAAGAACTCACGATAATCTTTAATAGTGAAACTAAGACCATTTCTACACATAAACTGAGAAGCGAACTCAAGGTATTGGGAAGTAACAGCTGTGTAGCCTTAAGAAAACCAATAATCAGTGAGGGTTTGTGACGGTTGTTGGAACAATTGCAAAAAAGTAGACCCAAAAGCAGATAACACAGAGGACTGAGGAAGGAAGAACAGTTTTATTGTAGTGATGACTTGAGTCAGCTTTGATCTTGGTCCAGGAAGTTCTCACTGAGGAGAAGAAGAAGATTAATTTTAATCCAGAAAGAGATAACAGGCAGAAGTGAATAGTGAACATTCGGTGACTTACTGAAATCCAGATGAAGTCTGATAGCGGAGGGGAATGGTCAGAGAATGGTCTCCAGCTGTGGTAGATAAGGTTCTGGCAGTTGGCAGCACGAGCAGGCCGGTAGTTAAGAGCTGGTGGCAAGACTGGCAAATGGAGGAAGCCCTGATCCAGAGATAAATGGACAGTATCCAAGGGATCCAGAGGCAACACAATGGAACTAGGATGTAGATGAGAACATGGTAAGAAACTACTTGAAAACACAAGAAAAACACTGGTGAAGGCCCGATTTACCACACTGTTCAGAGAGACAATCTGGTGAAGACTGGAGCTCCGGCAGATCCTTTAGTAGCAGAGTAAATGAGCTGCAGCTGTGAGTAACCATTGCTCCAGACTCCGCCCTGAGCCTCCAAGGCTACTTGCTCAGCCCCACCTAAAATCTCAGGAAAAAAAACACCAAAAAATACAGCCAGAGCAAACCAAGAAGGCATCAACAAGGGAAGAGTCCAAAATAAAGCAACGAGGGACCCGATAACACTCCTCTGGACCATAACCCTCCCAGTCAATCAAATACTGGAGACCCTGACCCAGGACATCCAGGAGCTGGCGCACCAAGAAAGCAGGAGAGGCATCAACAACCAGGCGGGTGGAGGGGGCCTGGCCGGAGGGCACAATGGACTGGACAACAGTGGCTTGACTCGAGACACATGAAACGTGGGATGGATACGCAGCGTAAAAGGAAGCTGGAAATGAACCGATCAGTGAATCGATTGCATAAGGGCCAATAAACCGGGGAGCCAGTTTAGGGGAAAGCCTACATCTTTCAAGGAAATGTCCCTACCAGAGAGCCACACATGTTGGCCAGGAGAATATAGAGGAGCTGGACAACAACGGTCAGGCTGGTGACAGTTGCGGTCCGCTGACCTGAGTAAGGCCTCCCTGGTCTGCGTCCACACATGTTGAACCCTCTGTAAATGGTGCTGGATAGAGAGTACGTCAAGATCCCTCTCCTCTGTAGGGAACAAAGGAGGTTGATACCCCAGAGAGGCCTCGAAAGCTGAGCATCCAGTCACAGCGGATGTCAGGGAATTATAATCGTACTCAATCCAGCCTAAATGATGGCATCACGTGGAAGGGTTGTTGGACACGACACAGCAAAGCGCAGCCTCAAGCTCCTGATTGAGCCTTTCCGTCTGGCCGTTGGACTGATGGTGGTATCCAGAACTTAGTGAATCCTTGATGCCCAGAGCTGTGCAGAAGTACTTCCACACTCGGGAAGCGAACTGGGGACCCCGGTAAGACACGACTTCAGACGGAATTCCATGGAGTCAAAAAACATGGTTCACGAGAAGATGAGCTCTCAGAAGATGATGGCAATTTGTCCATGGGAATTAAATGGGCGGCCTTGGAAAAACGGTCAATAATGGTGAGTATGGTGGTCTTGCCTTGAGAAGGAGGCAGACGTGATGAAATCCAATGAAATGTGAGACCAGGGCTGACCAGGAACCTCCAGTGGTTGCAGAAGCCCAGACGGTGGATGGTTAGAGCCTTTATTCCTGGCACAAACCTGGCAGGCCAAGACATATTTCCAAGTGACTGATACCAGGAATGGCCACAAAAAATGACACCAAAGCAGTGTGATGGTACGATGGATTCCAGGATGGCAAGCAAATTTGGAAGAATGGGTCAGCTGAATGACGGCAGAACGAAGCAGTTGATGGTACATAACGACGGTTCGGCGATCCACCACCAGGATCGGGATCAGAGAGTAAACTCTGACAAATCTGATCCTCCACATGCCACGTAACACACCCCACTAAACACAAGTGGATGGAAGGATGCGAGTGGAATCCGTGGACTCTTCAGAGGAGTACAACCTGGACAAAGTATCCGGTTTGACATTGCGGGAACCTGGTTGATAGGAGACGGAGGAAGAAAAGCGATAAAAACACAGGGACCAGCGGGCTTGATGTGAGTTCAATCTCTTGGCACTGTGTAAATATGAGAAGTTCTTTTGGTCAGTCCAAACCAAAAAAGGTTGCTTAGCTCGTCAAGCCAATGTTGCCATTCCTCAAAGACAAGCTTAATTGCATGGAGCTCTCTGTTGCCAACATCATAATTCTATTCAGCGGATGTCAACTGCTCGGAGAAGAAAGCACAGGGGTGCAGCTTACCTTCCTTCTCAGATCGCTGTGACAAAACAGACTGTGGAACATCCATGTCCCTCTAAACCCCACAGAAAGCCTGATTACTGACAAGTGTTGTTCTGGGTCAGGTTGAATAAGGATGGGAGCCGAGATAAACCACTCCTTCAACCGTCGGAAGGCCCGTTCAGCCTTCCGACAGTTGACAGACAGTTAACACAGTTTTGACAGAGGTAAACCTTGTGAGGGGAACTGCGACCATACTGTAATTTCTGATAAAGTGACGATAGAAGTTAGCAAAACCAAGGAACCTTTGAAGTTCTTTCCGACTAATGAGTTTGGGCTATTCAGCAACTGCCTTAGTCTTTTCCGAAGTGTGTATGATTTATAATAAAGAAAATGACTGAAAAAGGGTTAAATAGAGCAAAAGTTACTATAACTCCATCTCAAAGAAAAGGAGCAATACTTTACTTCACTATTTTTCTTTCTTTGTCTTCTTTTTTACTTGGATTGTGGATATGGCAATGAAATACACCAAGGATAATGTTTTGTCTTTCATCCTCAAATATTTTATATTAATCCATATACCAAATCTGAATGATAGTTACTTTATTCTTCAACAGTGAGGCTAAAACTAATTTTTTATATGCTCAATTCTAAACGCGCCAGATGGATCTCAAGGTACCTATTTGTCCCTCTAAACCCCACAGAAAGCCTGATTACTGACAAGTTGCACATATCAAAGCCAGGAAGTAAAACAATCTGTATCCGAAAGATTTTATGACATATAGGGATTTGTTCTGTTGCTGCTGTTCAAAATTTACAGCCGCAATTATTCACGGATAGCAAGACAGTCACAGTTCAGTAAGTTTTTATTGCTCTCAACATACTTCTTGTTGCCAATTTCTAAGTCTGTGATTCAGCAGATTCCTCTGGCAGTGATTCTGAAGAAAGAACCTAAACAGTGCACATGAACTCCTCACAGTCATAGATGGAGTCAGAATGAAGCTCTGTGATTGACTGTAAACGTATTTCATGCAGGTATCGTCAACCCTTTGAAAATACATTATGTTTATAGTTACACACGGCAGCCAATTTAGATGTGTTGTGAGAGGTTCACAGTTATTAACGCCAGCACTTTTACTGAGTCATCACTCCCGTTTTTATATAGTGGTAATTTCATCACCCAAAATGGAGCTGCAAATGGAGCTGTGCATGTGATGCTTTATTTAAACTGTTACACCTTGCTATAAAACTGTCAGCGCTATTAATCTGGGGAAGAGATAATGTATGATGATGCACCTTTGATTTGCACAGCTGCCCACTGTCTCATGTTGTTCACATATAGTGAGTGACCTCTAATGAATAATTATATACAGTATCTACATGCTGTTCTTTTTGATTCAGTGCAGGTAAGAGGGAATCCTTTGTTTTGCTTAGAATTTTTTAAGAAATGACAGGACCACAACAAGGACTCGATGCCAGTGAAACAGAGTAAAACTTCCAACTATTCCACATGCCACTGTTTCAGATTAATTTTAACATGGACTCGCTTCATTTGTTTTCATGTAATTTTTAATTTAACTTGCAAGCTTTTCAGATAAAAGTTAGTCAGACCCTTTGTTAGCACACTAACTGAGCTCTGGCACACCTCACTTGAAGTGAAGTGAAGACTGCAATGTTTCAACTGTTCGACTGCAGTTCACTACAAAATTGAATGCACTGGATTTTATTAGGAGAGTTGCATCTATACGATGACTGAGTTGATGGGCAAATTGAAAACAATGCCATATGGTCAAGGACCAATCTGTTAACCTGAAAGTTAGGATGAGAATATAATTTCTGTGGCATTTGAAATGTCTAAAAACACAATAGCCTCAATCTGGAAGCAAGCCAGATTACTATAAGAGGCTGATATGAGGGCCTTAGTGACTGAGTTCTTTCATGGAGATGGCAAAACCTTACAGGACAACCACCAGTGGAAAGGATCATTGGATAGCTAGATCCGGGTTCTGTAACATCTGCCTGTGGCAGCCATCAAAGAACCGAACAGCCAAATATTGAACAAGCTGATCGCTGTTTTACACATCAGTGGATGCATCAATAATAGGCCCAAAGTGTCCCATAACAATCATGGCCGAAGCCGAGGTTGTTAATGTTTCTACACTTTTTCTTGAACTGATGGACAGTAGATCCTCTTTTTAAGGGATAGGGGGCATTTAGCACATTAACCCTTCGTGTGGGGTCTGATATGCAAACCCATTGCATCTAAAATAAGTCCTCTGACCTCATAGGCAAAAAAAAAAGATCAGAAAACTTTTTTAAGAGTTCATTTCTCTGAGGCATTTATTGCACATCCACTGATGCAAGGATAAAAACGTTTCCATTTATTTCTACCTTTTCTCAAAACAACTGGGAATTTCTCACAATGTAACTTTTGTTTCTTGCATTTTATTTCTTATTCTATTATCATTTCTTCTGTTTTTGTGATATTTCTTTTATTCGTTTTACGTTTGCTTTAATTTACTTTTTTGTTTTTAGAAAAAGCACTTGCAATTGTCTTTTACGTGAAATGTGTTTTACAAATAACTGCTTTGCTTTGTGTTAAAGAAAAAACATTAATATAATAAAGAGGGCATGACAGGTGATGTAACTGATTTATAGAGATGACTGTGGCATATCTTAATTACCGTTATTATTATTATTACTGCCTCTTGCCTGATACTTGCTGGGATAGGCTCCAGCCCACCCGCGACCCTGCGTGGATTAAGCGGTACAGAAAATGGATGGATGGATGGATTATTATTACTATTAGTGGTGGTCCTATGTGGAAACAGCCACACAATTGTACCACATTTAATAGAAATGTGAAATATACTCAATAGAAATTGTATTCAAAACTGGGTTTCAACATAAGAAGACAACACAATATGAAAAAAGATAAGACCCATAACCACAAATTACTATGCCCCTTTTAGGTCGCAGTTCCTCGAACAAAACTGGTTCTTAATTTATTACCTTTAATTGCACAAATTTGTATTGTGTGTGTTTTAAAACCTGACGCTTTTATTAATTGAATGGCAAGACTGGCCTAATTTAAAGAGAGAAAAAAAATCAAAGTATTTCATTAAATGTATTTAATTAAATATTGAGTTGTAGCACTCCCCTGGTCTGTAAACAAATGTATACCCCTTGTTTAAAAAATGCAAGATGAAGAATGATGACCAAAACAGGAGTGAAAAAGTTATTCAACTTGCTCAGCTTGATGAAAGGGCTAATAGATTAGGGGCCCCTGGACAGACCTCTTGTCAATCCTTCTTGCTCCGTGACCTAATGTACCCGGAGCAGCTGTGTGAAGGTACGAAGCAGCTTGGTCATAATGACAAGCCATTGCTCAGCTTGATATATGAACTATTACATGTGCAACAGGAGAGTTTGTTGAAGGGTATGATGGTGAGAGTATTCTGGGATCAATATCTCCTTATCATGTGTATCTGAGGTATTTACCTTTTAGGTCAAAGACAAGCAAGTAAACATTTTAAACTGGAACTGAAGCAATAAAATAATATAAATCATTAAAAAATGAGTGGAGAAAATATCACATCAATTTCTTTAATTCGACATTTACTTCACTGTAACCTCCCTTTTCAGACAGTTCTCCTCTCAGCAGTACAACTGCAACACAGATATTAAACATTTGCATTCAGAAAATAGCACTAAAGTCAGCCATTTATTTCAATAAGAGTTCATGTGTTAAATATGGTTCAAAGTAACCGGAAGTGCATCATTCAGACAACAGTAAATGTTGGTGTACAACACATTTTATCTGGTAAAAGTAAAACAGTGTGTTGCTTTACAAAGACGTTCATTAATCATCTGAAATGAACTCAACGGGAATTCTATCAAATATCAAAACATTTTCATTGTTTTAAATAAAGATTTAGACGCGTTGGGAAACGTATATTGCAGCTTTGCAACCCAACTGTATTACATTCTTTAGTAGCCAGTATCCAGGTACCTAAAACACAAGAAAAATTAATTAAAGTACTTAAAATTTATTTAAACTAACATTTAATTAGAGATTAACTATTCAATAAAAAGTCAACTCTGCTAGGAAACTGATAATCAGATTATTATTTCTGAGTATTGAAAAATCCACTTACTGATTCAGCGTCATGCTCTAGCCCCGTATCATGATGCTCCATCTCATCATCTCTAAATTCCTTTATCATCTGTCAAAACATAGACCTCAAAATTACAAATAATGAAACTGGTGCTTATTATAGAAAAGTTTACTGAGGTATTAACAGATCAATTAACCAATAAGTTGACATAAAATCAAATATATTTGTGACTGCATGAGTTGCCCTCTGCAGGCCGTTAGACAGGATACAGGTCCTTTTCAAGCCAAGAGGTTCTGTCCATATTTTATGGTTTAAGTTTTAGCACGTGGTTTTGAGACAACACTGCCGATGCTTTGTGAAAACACCTTCTACATGTTATAGTGTTTCACTGCAACTTGAAACAATTAGAAAAATTTGAGCTATGGGCTGCTCTTGGTTATTTTGGTTCGACCGCTGTTCTGCAAAAAAGACAGAAGTCAAAGTAGACAAAGATTTACTTTGCAGCTGTGATCTGTGCATCTTTGCTATTTACCTATTTACCGTTTTTGACACTTTGTCTCTTTGCTATGAAATAGATTGCCACTCGTGAAATGTTCAAATTCCTCCACTCATTATGGGATAAGAACCATGCATATGGATATCTCTGTGTAAGAATAAACAAACCCCTTCTAATCTTAAACCACCATGTCCTACTCCCTGCTTTGTTGGTCTTCACACTATTCGCCGATCAAGCTTGAGTACAGCCATAAGTGGTCAAAGTTTTGCATCTCGTGATCGACTTAAGACTGAAAACAGATTTGAGTGAGAACTACTTAAACGTAGCCATCTTGTCCCTCAGCTGTGGTCTCCAGTTACTCTTTTGTGCTCCACACACACATTCAGGGATTTTCACATGAAATCTGCAGAAGCAGCACTTCTTTCCATTAGCAGCTAAAATATTTCTAGTAACTGACAGTTACCCCAGGTAGCATTAGTACAGATGATAGTGAGAGCTTCCATTGCAGGTTTAAGACACCTAAGGAAGACTCATCAGCAACATGCGGCATTCCAAATCTCACACAACACCCTCCACACACTAATATTGCAGCTATTGATTTGGGGCCAAGTGATGCCTCTTCTGTGAATCCAGAGCCAATATCTGCTCAGCCACAGTGCATAGGGATTTGATGGCTTGCTTGATTTAATCAAAAACTCCTTTAAGCTGAACTCAGCATAAAAGAACTCTGTAAAAGTTCAAGCTCACCTGTAACAGTTCAGTATATTTATCTGGGTCTCTCTCCATCAAAGCTCTGATCTGGCTGTTGTAGTGTTCTGAGATACTCTCCTCCACAGCCACGGTGCAGGCCATGGCCCCCTCCTTACCCAGCAATGCACTGGATGCTCCTAGAGAATATACAAAATATTTAATTAAAACCTCCTACATGGAAAAATGGGCTTTTCACACAAAAATTTTTCTTTTTCTTTCATTCGTTCATTTGGTTCTTCTTAATTTCTTACAACTTTTCAAAAACTGTGTTTATAGCCTGTACCAACCTAATGCAAACCCAGCAATGTTCCAGAGAGGTAGCAGCGCTGTGGGCCGAACTCTGTTCTCAGCAAGGATTTCGTTGAATTTTGCTAGGTGTTTCTTTTCTTGATCCCACATTTGCTAAAGAAAAACAGACACACACAAATGACACAGCTGCAATCACACTTTTCTATGGCTTGTCTTTTTTTCTCTACTTTTTTTTAGACAATGTGTTTAGAGATTCGTTCTTCCCAACAATGACCACAGTGGACACTGTCAGTGCCCTTCTAGATGTCTCCTTTCAGATACCTTGGCTATGTATGCTGGCTCCTCGTTTTCTGTCTTGCTTTTTCTCACATGATTCAACTTCTGCCATTTTGGTTTAGTTTTCTTTGTACTCAACTTAACACCTCACTTACATCCTGAACAGCAACCACTGCTGAAGTGAATGGCAGATCATAGACTTATTATGGTTTTTTTGTCTCAGTTTTAATTAAAATGATGTTTAAATTGCTGCTTTTTGGCAGACAGATCACTGAACTGGGCCTGACCAGATCACTTTTCTGGAATATCCAAAAATTTATCAGCATACAATATTTTTTCAGTAGCCCCCTTTTTATAGTGACAGGGACAAAGTAGGAGTGTTTTCTTCTGTGTATTCAACAGAACCAACCCTATAAACTGTAGTGCAGCTTAATAAATTATTTGACTTATGAATGATCTGGATCCACGTTCTCTACATACCTGGATGAGAGGTCCAGTCCTTGATCTACCTAACACTGCCATCTGGCCGGCGTAGATGCGGTTAGCACCATATTCACCTGCATGGTCCACGCGCAGCATTTGGTGCAACATCTCCTTCTCCTCATCGTCGCTCGATGGCGGAAGAACACTGTATGCACGAGAGTTGTGCTGAATGAGCCCTGTTAAAAACATAGGTAACAAATGTTGGTCAAGCTGGACACATCCGTAAAGTCATTAGTCTGTCCTCGTGGACACTAAAACATTTGAGACTCTTTTCAATTTAAAGCTTACGTGGTTTTGTTTAAATATAAACTAATAGCGAACTTTTAAAGTACACTGTTGTGTGCACACATGTCGCTACCAGAAGTGTCTTCGGCCTGAATCATGTCCCGGGTTAAAAAACAAATAGATGAATAAAATATAAAAACTGGAAATATTAACTTAAAAGGTAATTTACACATTGCCCACTAATGGCCGTTACATCATGGTCATGTTAGCTAAATGTTTTTAGCATTTTAGCACCGGAGTTTTGAGCTGTTAAAGCCACCGCTTACCTCTACATTTTAAACTTTGGCGAATCATCGCTGGACCGACAGCCTGAGAAGGGCCACAGAAAACCGTGTGAGCAGCTCTTTGCATGGTAGTTAGTGACTGTTTGAACTACCAGTGTTATAAAAGAAAATATGTACGAACTGACATTGAGCCACGGAGGATGGACGTGGCTCACACTGATGACGCAACGACGTTGTACAACATTGTAGTTCTGGCTATGGTTAACAGCGGTCCTAGAAGAAAGATAATGCTTAAAATGTTTAATGAAAAGGAATAAAAACTCCATCAACAATAACCTGAGGTCACGGAAGAGACCGAATCCAAGACGGATCACAATCTATTTACTGTTTTAACATGTAAAATAACTAGATACTCTATTCTGAAGCAGTCTAATTAAGTCAGCAAGTGTGATAATAAGGAAACCACACTCTAAATGGAATGTCAAATAAACATTTTTAACACAAACAACCTAGATAATAATGGTAAATTTTTAATTCCAGCTAGATCCACTAATTGGGACTTATTCATCTTAGAAACTGGCTTATAATCACAAAATGAACTGTGAATACTGTTAATCTAAAGAGCTTTCATGTTGATCATGCAACAGACCTAAAATGATCAGGATTAAACCCCTATTTGTTCTCTGATCCAGATAGATTTTCCATCTTGGTTATTGAAAGATTTAGGGAATAATCGACTGCTCTCATGGGGTCAGTAGGTAAATAGGTTAGTGCTGCTTATTTGTTGCACCTCAGCATTGTCCGAGTTTACCTCAAGTAAGACTGAACAAATCAGAAAGGCTCTAATTGTTCTAGTATGTAATCATCCATCTAATCTCCTCTGCTGCTTGTGTGTTGCTGAGCATCTTAACAGGGTCAGCATCTTTGACAAGTCACTAATCTGTCAAAAGATTACGACATAACACAAACAAATCTGCACAACAGGCAATTTAGAGTTCACAAAGTTCGCATGGCCTCCACATATCTGGCTTGTAGGATGGAAACCGGTGATTGAAGGTATATAAACTAAATACAGAAAATTACATTTTGGCTGGACTCCCTTTGTTTTTCAGTGCAAACAAGCCATGGTTGTTTGTTTTATTTAAACTTATTATATAAGAAGCAATTAAGCAACAAAAAACAAAAAAAACAGGTCTTTTGAGGAGCCTTCACAGTTACTGGTGGTGATCTACAGATGGCAGTGTTGCACAGATAAAAGTGGTTGCAATAAGCGTTATCCTGTAAACGCCAGTTGGTTCCAGTTTTTCAGAACAATTTCAGTTCCGGTAAATGTGAGGTTATGATTTCATCTTTTAGAATATTGTTTAAAAATCTGCATGAAAATATCTTCCTTGAATAATCATTATCAGAAACACAAGCCTTATCTTGCACTTTCATGTCACTGTGTAGGAATTTTCTGCTCCTGCTTTTTGATGTCTAAAGACTTTGTGCACAACACATATGATAGCTTAGATGCAGGAATGTGTGGAATGATGAGGTTGACTGCTGCAGAGTTGTGATGGTCATAAGTAAACAAGACCAGGACGGTGAAAGGTGGGGTGTGTCGGTTTTGTCTGTGTGTTTGCGGTGAGACACCAGTTATGTGTTTCCCTATCTGTCTGTCTGACTGTGGGTTTCCACGTATGTGTGGCCTCACATCGATAAATGTGGCGTGCCTTTGTCCTTTTTTAGTGAGAATGTGTCGGTCACAGGTGTGAGTGAGGATGGATTAAAAACAACGAGGTGATCAAGTAATTTTGGGATCCGAACCCTTTTTTGGACCCCTATGGATTTGAGTTGGCTGTGTGCCTTTTTTCCCTTTCTAATATCTATCAAGCCATCCATTTTTTACACCCACTTATTCCAATGCAGGGGTAGGCTACTTCCCTGCCTTTCGCCTAGTCGCTCGTGTACACCATGGACATGTTGCCAGGGCCTAATTTCTAATGTTTGTTTGGGAATTTGCACCTCTAAGCAAAGAACCACCTGAGACTATCCTGCTTTATTCCATAGGCCGTACGCTAGTTGTGTCAGGACACAATGTTGTTGTGAAAGGGCATTATACCAGTTTTAAAGCAACACTACATAAGTTTCCAATCTTAAAACTCTGTACTTTTCACTTGTTTTGATAACATTCATACACTAACATTCATTATGCACATTCCTGGAGCCATCATTGCCCTGCAGAATCCTGCAGGTTCCTGCAGCTGAGAAACCACACTACAACGTTTTTTTCCAGATCGGGGCATCACACAACAATTGTGTTTTGTTTTATGGCATCGCTTCATATGTCAGCAAATAGATGTCAACACACTGGCCGTTTTGGACCAGTTTTATGACCGATTCAGCCATAAGAGGGTATTATCAGAGGAAGACAGGAAAAGAGAGAAAGTGATAGAGCAAAAGGTAAGACAAGAGTCAACATCTGACTGACATTTCCTGGGATGAGAAATCTCAGAGATGAGACGGGATACAAAACAGACGCCAAATTAGCCTTCGCCAGGGAGTGTCAAAGTAAAAAAAAATTGCCAAAGTTCAATAGTGTTGCTTTAAAGTAGCACTATGCAACTTTTTTACCTTAAAAATATATGTCTACGACATGTTTTGATGGCACATTGATGTTCATTATGTACATTCCTGGAGTCATCGTTGCTCGGCAGCGTCCCAAGGCTAAGAAACCACACTTCACAACAAATTTGTTCAGGCTGCTGCGTCACTTTACATATGGCACCATGTCACACGCCAGCAACTGGATATCAACACAATGGCCGTTTTGAACGCACACCAGGGCTGATTCATCAAAGAAATGCAAGAGGACAATATCAGAGGAAGAGACATTGAATTGACTTTTTAATGTCTGGAGAGAGCTCAGAGAAGAGACAGGGTGCAGAATAGATGCCAAATTAGCTTTTGTTGGGGGGGCGCCAAAGTGCAAAAATCTGCTAAAGTTCAGTAGTCCCACTTTAAGATTCTCAATTTCAAGATTTATTCTATCATCATTATGCTGAATTGTATACACAAAATGTTGCTTCTCACCAACTCCTGTCCGTGCATTAAAAACGGTGGTAGTTAATAAGTAATAAAAATTAAAAAAAAATTGTACCTAATGTAAAAACTGACAAATCCCCAACACACCAACACACCAAGTTAAGTGATCTTATCAGGTCAAATTAAAAACATGTGTTTTTTAGTAAGCTATTTTAATGTGTAACAAGCCACACTCACATCTGTACTTGCTCTTTATCCATCACAGCATTCCCTAAAGAGAAATTACATTCTTATTTATCAGCTCTGTAATAAAAGATATTCACAATCACATTCTTGCTGGTAGAAGATTAATTAAAAGAAAAAAGTACCAAAGATTGATTGCTTTTAGCAAATTCCAGTTTTACTGTGACTGATTGATGACAGTAAAACTGACCTGTGGGCTGGAGCATTTCACAATAGGATCTGAGGTAGACCCTGGACAGTTCACCACAGGGTCAGCCCAGAGACAAACCACACAAACAACCATGTATGCTCACTCACACTTACAGTCAGTATGAAATCACCAATTATCTCAATATGCATGTTTTTGTACAGTGGGAGAAAACCCTTGTATTTCTATATAGAACACACTAACTCCATATAGAAAGGCCCAGGTTAAGATAAAAAAAAAATCTTTTATTATTTATTTGACTTATTTGTCTCTTATATTTTTATTGTTTAATTTTTGTTACTTCCCCTAATTTTAGAGAAGAAATTTACATATCAGTCATTTAGTTTTTCCAAAATGTCATTTTACATTATCTATAAATTAAACTATGCCTAAATGGACTGCTGATAGGTTTTCCCTGTAAGAATTTTGTTACAGATATCCAAAATGTTCATTCTAGATATTAAGAAATCTAATTGTTTACAATCAAAAGCCCAAAACACAAAAGGCATCAGACTTTTGTTTCCTCAGGAAGAATGATATTTCATATCTGAAATCATCATTATCATTGTCTGAAATGATATATGAATTTCATGGATTTCAACAGAGCATTTCAATGTAGCTATTAAATGTTAAAACAGCTTAGCCTCGTCATCCGTAGTTCTGTAGCGACCCGTGTAAGGTCTTAGAAAATTACCATGGTGCTTATGTTAAATGAATGACCCAGTGTATTCAGAGGAGCTTGACCTGCATCATTTCAGGCCAGTTATTTTAGGTTAGTGACCAAAGTTCTTCCAGACATAAACATGTTTTCATCTGTTAGTCAATCCAATGGCCTCCGCACTGCAGGTAATTACTCAGCACTGTGTATATGTGTACTTGTCTTCTTCTATGGTCCTTTTAAGGTGTTACTTTTCCCAAACCGTGCTCAAGCACCTATCAAACAAAGCCAGTACTGCAGTTTTAAAGCTCAGAGGGTTCTCACTTCACACACAGAGTTGTTTGTCCATTCAGAGATACTGCAGAAAAAATGGTGGCACAAATATGGCAGCTGCCATGTATGTGGACCCAGGGCAAGTAGATATATACAGTCGTGCACAAAATTATTCATACCCTTCCATAACAAGAGGAAAAAATCCAGCTGTCACTGAAATAAGCTGAAATTGACAAAAGTAAAAATAAATAAAAATTTAATGAAAATCATGACTTTGTTTCTGAATTGTGGTTCAATAGAAACATTTTTAAAAAACAAGCAAAAAATAGATTTATGATAAACTAACATACGTTACGTCACTCATAAGCTAATATTATGTTGAGCAATCCGTTGAGGCGATCACTGCAATGAGGTGTTTTCTGTTACTCTCAATCAGACTTCTGCACCTGTTGACATGTATTTTGGCCCACTCCTCATCAGCAAAGTGCTGTCATTGGTCCAGGACTGTATGTTTTTTTGTTTTTTTAAATAATTATTTCAACTCAATTAAATAAAAGAATAATGTAGTATTTTATTAAAGTATAATTTAGCAAATTTATCTTTATTATTACTTTTTCAGTCTCCAATTCTTTGAATTACTATCAAGAATTTAGCCTTTTTCTTTAATGGAAGGTAATGAATAATTTTGTGCACGACTGTAAATGGCTCATTCTATGAATATATATAAAAAATCTATAAAAGCAACTTGTGCACGACTGTAAATGGCTCATTCTATGAATATATATAAAAAATCTATAAAAGCAACTTCTGAACACAACACTAGCTGGGTTTCCATTACAGTTTTTTTGCAAAATAAATAAATATTTCAAAAAATGTTGACAAAGTACAATCGCGATTTGCAGATGTTTCCATTGAATGGTGTTTAGCGCATAAGCCACAATTTTCGTACAATCTCATCCTTTGAGACTCCACTTTGAGGAGGATGGAAATACAAAACATTTTGCGTTTTGGAAAAGCTGTTTCGGTTGCCACTGTCCTCGTCAGAAGACGAAAGCAGCGGCTGATAGTTCAGAGGTAAAGTCCGTACGTATGGGAGCAGACACAAATAAGGGACGAATTATGGATTCGGAATCTCAGAATGACCCAGGATACGTTTAATGAGCTGTGTGATGCCATTGAACGTCTTGTGGCACCAGACATTTCATGCCCTCGGGAGGCAGTTCCTACTCGAAAGCGAGTAGCTATTGCCATTTACAAACTGGCAACTTGCTCCGAGTACACGTCCGGTGACGTGTAAATGCGAAAAAAGTGTTTCCATTACACTTTTGCGATATATTTCCATATCGACACGTCTCAAAAGCCACTTCATCAGAGCATTAAAACTTTTTTGCCATATTTGAGGGCTTTTTCGAAATTGAAGTGCTTCCATTACCGTTTCTTTATTTCGATATTATGTTTTGCACAAATCTAGGGGTAATAAAAATGCAGCTACTGAGATATTATAACTTTATTTGGAGATTTCCCAAACTTGTTAGTTGCAGTTGTTTGTTTATAGGGAGCAACATTTAAAATTTTAATCAGGTTTTGGTCCCAACTAATTCCTCGCTGACCATGTGCCTGCCAAGTCAAAATGCTGACATAAAATGCTTTTTGAAACCATTTATATCCTCAATATTTCTGAGCTAAAATAGCTCCATGTTACTCATTTCCTGTTCGTAGTGATAGGTAACCCTCACAGGGTTAGTAGTACTACCATTGACTGTAAATAAATTTATATGGACGAAGTGACCCGTAGGTTTCTGAAGAGCTGAACAGAAGCTCATTGGGAGGTTCCCACCGTCGCCATCTTGGCAACGTTACGAGTCTCGTGACTCCCG
>JBBBVU010000004.1:28767651-28823884 GCA_037177055.1 Atherinosoma microstoma
AAAGAAAGAAAAAAAAAAACCGGTTGAAGGGGGGGGGCTCACACCAGAGAAAGGGAGGAAGAAGGGTTTTTGGTTTTGACCCCCCCCCCCCCCCCCCCCCCTCCCATCACACACATATTCACGCTGTGGTGTCGGTGCAGACTGTGTGTGCAAACCAGTGTGGAGAGCAGGGCTGTCCGAGCTGAACAAGTAGCACGTCGAGGAGGAAGGAGCAAGCGAGTGGATGGATGCCTTTTGCAGACTCAGTGGCCTGGACCCTCTGTGGGTGAGTTTAAGATGTCCTTGCTGACCTGGGAATCATTTAAACCACATGCAGTTCAGGTTTGATAAGTTTTGATGTAACTGGAATGCTTACTCTTCAGAAATACATGTTAATTTCATTTATTCTGACTGAAGTGTGTATTAAATGCAAAAAAACATAGTGCTCGAGTTATTTTCTGTCAAGAATGATGAGCATCAGTTGATGGTGGAAGGAAGTCTTTGGTTATTCTTCTAATCTTGTTTCAATGATTAGCATTAGCCACATTATTATTATAGTTGCTCTTTGACTATAAGCTTTGCCGTTTATTAAAATTGTTCAAAATAATCAACCTGTCTATTATAGGAGGGGGAATTAAGTTTCAAGATGCTGGCGGCTCTCAGCTACACAGGGAAAAGAAAGTTATAGCGTACACAGAACCTTTCACTTTGCAGCTTACAGTATATGTACACGAGAGCGGGACAGTTTGCCTTTAATAATGCATGTCAGAGATGTGTTTCCCATCACTCTGCCCCGTGATTCAGTTCAGTGAGATGCTGAGTGGTGGGAACGAATCACACCGAGGGAGCTGCTGTGGTTAGAAAGGCTTTTTAGTTTAATGTATTAGCAAACCTCCACATTCTGGATCCTAGCTCAAAAATAGAAGAATGGCTGCGATCCAGCTGGAATCAAATGCAGCCATTCCCAGCGTGTCCCCCCCCCCCCCTCTTCTTCAGGCTTTCCTTCTGTTTCTGGATCTCATTACAGCCCATTCTATCTTTGTTGCTTCTGCAAAGCCTCAAAACAATGGCCATCAAACTTTGTTAATCAAGTGAAAGTAATCTGCTGTCTTTGCCATAAAACTTTGAAATACAGATGTTGCGTTCTTTGTTAAATTGCATCCATAACTGTGTACAAGATGTGGTAACAGTTGGGCTTTTTTTTTTTTTCCTTCTAATGTTGGCTTCACAGCACCTTCAGTAACTGAATTAACCTTTTACATACTTTTTAAAACACATATGCAGCTGCATCTCTGGTCACAGAGACTCGGGTCATGAGGTTTATAAGGAAAGCATAAGCAAAGCTATGCGAGCTACGAAGCTATGAAGATCTTATATTACTTGGAAGAAATTCAAGCTCTTAAAAAAAGCATTCAGATTAGTTTATTGCTAAATATTTGTTCACCGATCATACTTAAGACTTAAGAACAACAAATGCCAGCACTTTGCCTTTATGTCTCCATCAGTAAGACACTCGCCTTCCAGAAAACAGAAGCCGTGCGGATGCACTGCACCATGCAGAATTGCTCAGTTAGCCATATGGCTTCTATAATAATGCAAATGACATATTATTCACCATTCTCCAACATTGCTTGATCCGTAAACACTTGGCCTGAAAGTTTTAAGTTTGAACTCATTTGAAAGGAGCTGCTTCAAAAGCTAGCGGTGTATTTAGTTTCTTCCTCTGTAAGTTGACCTGACCTGTAATCTGAACAGGACAAAGTAAAACTGACAGGAGAGAGATGGATGCTCTCTACAATTACAGAGTTCTCCCTATACACATGCACTTAATCCTGTTTTCAAAACAGTTTTTTCTCAAAGCCTATTTAACTCATTGATGACACACGATGTATTAATGGGAGCAAATTGGTTTATCAGATGGATAAGATGTCATAAGTGGCATTCAACATATTTGCAGCAGCACGTAAAAGTTTCTGCTCTCTGTTTTCACATCGCCATGTTTGTCAGGTAAAAATAGACATCTTGTAGTTGGCATCCATAAGTTTACAGCAAGCAATTTAGCCTGGGGTGAGAAACAGGATGAGGATTTAGCAAAATGCAGATGAAAGAGCTTGGAGAGGGTTTGACAGGTTGGGTTTATTCATAAAAGAGCTCTGAACATCTGCCTGCCATTGACCACAGGAGTCATACAGGACTGTGAAAGCAACCTCCCACTCGTTGCCTCTGCAGAGATTTATCGCTTAAACGGATCTTAGTATACGTGCAAAAGGGCATGCTTATTATATAACCTTAGTCAGGTTTTGAAGATTTGTTGAGTTTAATCTACTTTTGTGGGCCCGTGGCAAAAGTTGCAAAGAAGTGCACCAGTCCTCATTTGAACTCCGGTGCCTGCAATCAGATCGTGAGTCAGACCCTTGTTGCGCCGGAGAAACCACAGAGTGCCAATTGATAGTAAATGCTCAGACATGCCGCCACAAATCCGTGTGAAGTTTGTCTCACCTGTCATGGTTTACTCGCAGGGCCGACGGAGGGTGGTTGTTACATAATGATTCTGCAGCTGCCACCAATTGCGGCCACTCTACCTTATCCTAGTTGGGAGTCTACCAGCTGGACCAGACTTCTCTGCCATGCTAGAAGCTCTAAACCACTTCCTGTGGTAACTCTGTAGGGCAGTCTCGTTAGCACCACCAGACACCCTGCCCCTCATTAGGCAAGTGAGGTGATAAACAGAGGAAGCAAGACAACAACAAGCCACTTAGCTCCCAGGATTTTTTTCAAACAATAGACCACGTATACTAGCTCTCCTGTTGTTACATAATCTCTGCCTTTCCTGTCCTTGTCTTCTTGTCCGCAACTAATTTTAGACATTGAACTGACAGTTCTTTGTGATGCTAGAAAAATCATTCCACTATTACTAGCAAACTAGCCAAAGAATTGGTCAGAAAAACCCCAAAGCTGTCCCAGCTTTTTAGTTAAAGTGAGCCTCAGACTCTCTCAGGATTAGTCACAAATCCATTTTTTTGTTGACTTGCTGCGGTTTCACTTGAATTGTAGGACCTGCACCAAGTCTGGATTCCCTGGACTTTGGCCCTTGTCTGCTCAGTTTTTGTCAGATTCAACCTCATAGTTCCTGACTTCTGTTTTCTCTTGATCTAAAATTTCGCTTGTCTCGTTTTCTTTCTCTGTGCTGCAGGACTGGAACCGTACCTGGTACACAGCCAACCCCGATTTAACCCAGTGTTTCCAGAACACTGTGCTGGTGTGGGTCCCCTGTATTTATCTGTGGTTGTTGGTCCCTTTTTACTGTCTTCACCTTTACTGCCATGACCGTGGACGGATTCAAATGTCCTGCCTCTGCATCACAAAGATGGTGAGACATCCGAGACACTCACCAACCTTCACTTAGTTGTTTGTGACACTTTAATCAGAAATTTATTCAATCAAGAATTTGTCCATCCTGTTCAGGTGCTGGGTTTCCTGCTGGCTTCATTTGGTTTTGTGGAGTTCTTCTACATCTTGCTGGAGAGGAGCCAGGAGATCCAGCAGCACATGGTCTTCCTACTTAGCCCCATCATTCGCAGCATGACTGTGGTAACTCTTTTTCTACACATCTACATCTATCCATATGATATTAAAACCAGTTCAAATGTAGACTTTTTTCTTTTTTTTTAGCTATAAAAGCTAAATTCTGCATGGTGATGATGGTTTGTGCGGTCTATTCCCAGTTCACCCATATTCATTTAGTATGTTTAGCTTTTATTCAGCAAATAACTAAGAAACTTAGAAGTTTTGAAATGAGTGAATTCTGCTTCAATTCTATCCAATGACCACACAATCATCATGTGATTGTGCAACAGCATAATGTTTGCAGTAGGAAAATAGTAATTTCTGTTGAGTTGTGCTAAATATAGAGCATAAAATGCCAACTTCACATCCTCTCTGAGTTGCTCATGGCAACTGAGAAGTTTTGGGAATTTCATATGTTCTCATGAATCACCTCATTTTGAAAACACATGAAAGAATATATAGTGTCTCTATGGTATGTTGGCCTGACACAGAAGTGTAAAGATGCGCAACCAGGCATAGATTTATAGCGTCACAGGTAATGTAAATATTACAGTACCCTGTAAACACAACCTCTATTTGACAATCAGTCATCAGAGTGCAGAATACATATGTAATGACATCAGTTACTGTTTGATGTGTTGTCAGTCTTAAGTATACATGTGCAAAGTTACAGTGCAATGAGAATATGAAAGCGGCTGTAAGAGGAACAAATCACACGTCACAATGAAAGCAGACGTGCAAAACAAAATACTTACAGATATTTTAAAGTCTAAACTGAAGCAGGAAAATTCTAATGCAAAATATAATCTGATTGCTTTCATCAAAGATAGGGTTAATGCTTTACTTGGCTTTGGCCACTGTGCTTTAATGCATTGCAGGTTGATCTGACTTTGCTCCAACTTTATGGTTTGTCTTTAAAAAAACACAAAGCCACCAGACAGAACGGTGATGACAGTCAATTGTAGTCTGTAGCCTTAATTGCAGTCTTTTTATAGGTAACAGGTGTAAAGTTGGACTGGAGGTTTTGACACCAAATCCTTCTTTGATTGCCATTGTCCTGACCTAAACTGTATTTATGGTGCATTTTATTGCGATGCCTCAGCACAAAGCAGGACCAGTTATTCATCCATCTTCCTTTCCAATAATAAACCAGGGTCAGGGCCATCTCCAGCCAAACCACACCTAAAATTCATAGCTGAAGATTCACTAACAAAAACCATGCTACTGTTGACTTGTGGAGGGTTGAAAACTGGGACAAGTTGAAAACAAAGCTGGTATGAACAGGTACAGGACATTGGCTGAGAGAGGCACGGTTTTTATTCCTGAATCGTAGTTTTGGAAAAAACTAGATAAAAACGGCTAAAACAAATCAAAAGTTCCGATCTAAATCAGTGCGAAACCAGTGCAGTTTGACACATTGTAGATGAGATCTTTAATCTTAACTAAAGTTGTTTATCTTCCTCCCTCCTCGACTCTTTAATCAAACCATAATGGCCTCTCTGACCTGGATCAGGGTGGGCTACAGAACATTATTTATGGAAAATAAGGCTTGGTATACAATTAACGAAATGCTCTCAGTGGCACTTGTTGATGGAAATGTGCCCGGATGTTTCTCGGAACATTGATCCCATTCATTGTCACTGGATTTGAATTATACTTAATTTGTATGAGTAGGCAAAATAAAGAAGGAGTGCACCTCAACATGGGTGGCATGGCAAGTTAAAATGCTGTTTATCCTTCTGCAGGAACTATGCATGAATTACAATGCAGCACAATGATGCATAGCTAAGATTGAAGGGTAACTAAAGTCCTGTGAGCCTTTAACATTAACCCACAGAGCAATACAGCTTTACTCACAAAGCTCCTTCTTTCTGTAGCCATGTAAAGGTCCTGCTCAGTCTCACTCTCTGTAAGCCAGACAGTTTTGCCCACCTGTGGTCTTTTCAGACTACTGAGTAAATACCAGCATGAGTTTGGGTAAAAATACACTGAGACTTCACTTGTATCAAGAGATACATCCTAAAAAAGGTAATCTATTTTGAGGATCTAATTTGTCGCTCCAGGGGGCCAGACAACAGACTTCTTCTAAATCATGTTAAGAGCCTGTCACCAATCTTTTAATCTACTCGCCAAACGTGTTCAAGGATATCATTTAGTAGCCGTGCCTCGTAGCCACATGCCACCACCCGTTTCCTGGATGCAGGAATGGAACACTGCCCTCTTGTTGGTCTGAACAACTTGTTTTGTTGACCTTCAGCTCTAGCAAAAGTGTGGTAATGCTTTTACCCGAGACTGAATCGTGGTCACTACAGATGAAATGTGCACGCATGACACCGGCTATAATCAGTAATACTATGACGTAAAGTTCCTATTCCTCCCCCCCCCCCCAACACTTCACTCTCCCCATCTAATTATAAGGTAGGGTTTTGATTCAGGCTTAAGTGATGGAGTTAGCCCCACCCACCGAGTTACACAAACAGATGGGCTGATGGTTTGCTGTAATGGGCAAGTCAAAGCAGGATGCTAGGAGTGGGAGAAACCTTGCCCTTATTCACTTACCCCTGGGCAGCTTCATGTTAAGATTTGAATTTGGGCTGATGCAGCCTCATGCCCATAGGGGTGAGTTTTTTCCTATGAATTGAAGGTGGGGCATGAGAACATAAAGAGCTGCAGCAATCTATGTTTCTAAACATAAAATGGATTACATAACCTTTTTTTCTGTGAACAGTAATGCCATTCATAGTGGGTAGCCACCAGTCATTCAGTTAATGGTTTTTATGATCACCAACATTCAACGTTTTCATTTTAGTCCTGCCAAAGCAGGAGCAGTGGTGACTATTTCAACAGAGAAAAAAGATCCTCAATATAGAATGACACAAAAGTTGATTTAACAACTGGTAAAGATCAAAAGGTCATGAGAGTTACTACTATTGTTCAATTCCTCAGGTTTGGACAAAACTCCAGATGAAAGAAAGTCTTTTTTTTTAAATTCAAAGGTCTTGTGTGACAGAATGAGATGCAGAAGCAGAGTGTGGAAAAATGAAGCACCATGTGACTGAATAGCTTGTAGAACTACTTTTAACAGCAATAACTCGAGGTTTTCTGAATTTTGTGCCTTGGATAATTGTCCTGTTGTGTGACCCAACTATGTCCGAGCTTTAACTGTTGGACAGATGATCATATATTTGACTTTAGAATACTTTAAAGGAGTCCATGACTGACTCAATTACTGTAAGGTGTTCAGGACTTGTACCTGCAAAAGAAGCCCAGATCATCACCCCTTCACGGCCGTGTGTGACAGTTAGTATTGAGAGTTTATGTTGATATGGTGTGTGTGGTTTTTGCCAAGCATAGGATGGCATCGTGAATTATATATCTTGGGATTTATTCAGATACAACATTGCAAACCTAAAGTGTGCTATTATGTTATCTTTAGAGAAAGGAGGCTTTCTCCTGCAACTCTCCCAAGCCACACATACTTGTTCAGTCTTTTTACTAGGGATGTTCGATACCACTTTTTTCAGACGGAACACGAGTACTCACCAATACCGAGTACTGATACCACTAGTACTTTTGATGTATATATCTACCTCAATACACAGAAAGTTTAAATGAACACAGTGCCAGATAATTCTAAACAAAGACCTTTTTATTTCTGAAAAAAAGGAAGCAGTCACCCTTCAATAGAGTTTTAGTATAAAAAAACACAAACGACTTTTAGTATTTGTTTGAAATAAAATTTATTTAAAAAAAATACTAAAAGTCATAGTTGAGCATCGGTGGCTGGTGTCGGAAGCCTTTAACGAGTACCGATATACTTTGAAATAAGGCTGGTATCGGCCAATACCTGGTACCGGTACTTGCACCTTACCTAATTTTTACTAATTGCACTGACATGACCTTTAGCATTTAGCATACCAACTGAGGTCTGTAGATTCTGAGATGTAGTTCTTGAGTGTTTTTGCAATTTCCCTCTATATTTGTTGGAATGTACGCTCCTTGGTAGAATACCAACAGTCTTAAATGTTATAGGTTCCTATAAATACAACTGCATGTGTTGAACACTTGTCAAGTAATGTAATAAACTGAGACGCTCACTTTACAGTATTTTAATCCGAAAAACTCTGTCCCTAAAGCACATAAAATTCTTGGATGTTTGTGTGCTTGCACTTTGCATGTAGCCCTTGTCTTCACATCCCCTCTATACTGAAGTTGTGCCATTGACTCCAACATCCCAAAGGCATTCAAGTCAGGTGGGCTGAACACTCTAAATTCCCCATAGGTATGACTGGAAGTGCCTGTCTATTTGTATTCATTCTCTGATGGGCTGGCAAAACACAAACGTGTATGGAAAAGAAGTGAAAAGAAAAATAAATCAATCAATGTCACTGCAGCAGAAATGCAAGCGCTGCGGAGGTTGTCCATATCAACATGTTGACTTTCTTGGCCGCTGTATCAAAATCAGTACAGATCTTCCTGTAAACTGCATTGAGCTGTTGATACAAAAGACTCATAAAATTACCAGACACTAGTTTATAACAGGACAGTACTGTGGCTCACCCCACGGTTACCAATGTGGTGCCCATTATAAAACCGAAACCCACTTTCCCTGCACTTCGTGATGAGCGGGCATGGCAATGTGACGTCTCACTCGGCTAACCACTTAGAAAAGGACTGATTATATGTGTTCAAAGAGAAATGCATGCCTCCTCTGAGGACAGACATACCCCCATGTGCAAAAACGGAATCAGTTTTATTTTTGAGAAAACATCATGGTAGAGAGGGGGTTGTTTGTTTTTTGTTTTTAGTATAGTATGTAATAGCATTAAGCAATGTGTTTCTATAACAGGTTGACAACCAAATTACAATTCTGTCTACATTCAGGGAATTCCTAGAAGCCCCAAGTTATTTTTCTAAATTTTCACCAGCTACATTAGATCACAGTCATCTAATTATATCCTCCGTACCCATCCCATAACATTTTTTAAAACAGTTGGAAAAACAAGAAAACTATGGCTTCTCAATTAGAGAGAAGTAGCTCTGAATGACAACTTGAAAAGAAGTTTCTTTGAGCACCTCTAATTGAGCCAAAAACTCCATATCACCCATCAAAAGGGGAACATCGTTTGAATGTTATAAGGCGGGTTGAAAAGGAAATCATAATTGTTTAGGCTCCTATCCCTAGAAATATATTTTTCATGTTATTGAGTTAGTTCATCAGTGTAATGCACACAACAGATTAAAGTTTTGTTTACTGTTTTCTGACTTTAGAGTTATTTATTTGGCCAAAGTGCTGTAAGAGCCACACTCGTGGATTCTTAAATCAAGTCTTGCTCTTGTCTGTGTGTGTCTGTGCAGATCCTGGCCTTATGCATCATCCAGCTGGAGAGGATAAGAGGCTGTCGCTCCTCTGTATTCCTCTTCTTGTTCTGGGTCTTATCTGTCGTCTGTTCCTTGGTGCCTCTCAGAGCAAAGATCCAGCTTGCCATAGATGAGGTAAGTAAGAAGCCTGATTATGAAAGATTACAACGATACAAAGCTATTAAATTAGATATCATTTCCATCCTCTATGTATTTACACATGATAGGATATGTTCCATCCATACTGGGACTCATTGAGTGTATGGTTTGAATTCGATGAACCTGAAGTGTCAAAGCACAGTGCAGGAATATCTAATCAGGTCTATTCCTATACCCATAGTCTAGACACAAGTCTCCAGCAGCACAGCTTGAGCTTTACCCTGTGTCAGCAAAGAGTTTCTATCCCCCCTTGCCCCAGTTTTAACCAAGATAACCTAAAGTTAACACAAGTGTTGGAGGATGACACTGCCAATTCTGGTCAAGCCTGTGTGTGTTTAAGTGCTCCTTTTCTTCTCGTGTCTTCTGTCAGACATTGCAATCATTGTTGTATGGGGTAAGTTAGCGCTTGCAGCCTTGGGGCAGTCATATTTGCATTTCTATAAAAACACACGCACACGTCCATATTTCTGTTTTATCGCTCTCTGTGTGACATTCCCACACTGCTTGGGGGAGAGTAATGACGGCCCTGGGATAAATGCTGGTGAGACATGGCAGCCCAAGGTTAGCCCAGAGGAACGTCAGCGCTGTGTTTATGGGCCTACACTGCTATAAACACAGCCAGATGAATATCTATGCATCCACACAATGCAAAGCCATTTACAGTTTTGAAAGAGATGTTTTCATTTTCATACAGCCACATGTGCACATATCGTGACCACATTCTGCTTATCCTCAATACTGTTTTTCCTAAAAGTCTCAATGGGTCGGATTGAAATGCTGGACTCGGTTCATTAACAACTTTTCACCATGTCCTTAACCATATCTTCTACAAAAGGTGCTAAAAGTGGAAGGGGACTATACAGCGACCTGACTATGATTTTTAAGGAGCAACATTAAATGGCATGCTGCAGATTTTCGGGAGGATGGAGTCAGAATTGGACAGGAGATAACTGCTCACTGCACCTTAAAACTAATAAAACAAAGATATTCAAGAACAAGTTATGTAATTGCTGTTGAAAGGATGATTTAACATTCAAGGGAGGCACTGCGTTTATTTGCATCCTTTCCAAGACTTAGAATAGGAGATGGATACGACTACACCACTGTAATATTTGTGGGTTTATATAAAGCAACACCCAGCCATTAGATTAGCTTATGACCAAGTTATTAAAGCAGGGAAACAGCTGTTCTGCCTCTGTTAGATAATTGGTCATTAATTTTAGGATCATGTTTGTTTAAATATGAAGTGTACGAAAAGAAATTTAAAAAAAAACAAAGAAAATCCTCATGTCGTGCACCATGAAAGAGTGAAGTGATTTTTGTGCCTTGAATTTAATGCAAAATAAACCCAAAAGATATAATTAATGAGCTTTGCAGATTTTGTAGGTCTGGACAGAGCCAGGTCCAATGCTTTTTGTATTCCTGTTTAGACAAATTAACCTTGATATGGTCGTCATTTAACAAGCTGGTACGCTTGCTAAAATCTAAGTCTGAGTTTAAAACTGAACTAAAACTTAAGATGGGTTATGAAAACGGTGGATTTCCTTAAAAAAACATTCAAAACATGTTTGACTCATCTCACTTCTCACAATTAGTATTCATTTTTCAAGTGCATAGCTTTAAAGCTGAACCATTCATATGATATTTTTTTAGTGTTTTGCATGTTTATGTCATTATCTGACTGTTGCAGTGAGCATAGATGAATGGACCCATACGCCGAACGACGAGGCAGGAGGCAGATGAAAAGTAATGTTAAAGGTTTAATCCAAACCCAAGATAAACAGGGAAACTAAGCAAGCGTATGACGAGGGAAACCAACAGGATGAACTAATAAGCAAGGGAGAATCAAAACACTGAGGGACAAAAGAGGAACAGGTTAAGTGAATGAACAAACGAGACCAGGTGAACTAATTGACAGAACTGAACCGAAACCACAGGGGAGGAAATTACCAAATAAAGCAGGAAACCAAAAATACATGACACAAAACCTTCATGTCATGACACTGACACCCTTCAGTACAAACCTTTGTTTTCTTGTGATGGTTGATAACAGGTATAAGAATAATGATGCAGCACATCCACACAGTTATAAAAAAAATTTTTTATTTTTTTTACTATATATAAAGAAAGGGCCTAATTCATATTTCAAGGTTGACGGGCTCAAGTTGACAGAGTTCATATTTTGGACCCTCAGCCGGCCAGTCTTAGCTGCTTGACCTACATTTTCCCCACCCACTCTCTGACCATCCTCACCCTGTTTTTCACTGTGTGGCCGGACTCGTTTGACCCCTTTCATATCTGTTTTCTGCACCACACTTCTCAGAGAAAGTCGTTTTACTGTTTACCAAGGCAGCGACTTTGATGCACTCGCGTACTGCTGCATAACAGGCTGGCAGTGGTAAACAATCCCCTCTGCCAGAGCCCACAATCTCTGTATGTCAGGAATAACGTGCAAGTCCCACTTTTTTGCAAAAGTTTCTGAGTGGTTAATATTGCAGCTGCTCCCTTGATTGAAAGTAAGGATGTTGGTTTGTAAAACCACAATCTCCCTATTTACAGATATGGCTTCTTAGCGTGACTGAGAGGCAGCTTTAACTGTTGCTTCATTTATATAAAAGTACACCATTAAAGTCGCTGGGTTTTACCCTGATTTAGCCTACAGGTCCAAATTACTCTTTATTGTGTCTGTGATCTTTATGGATAAACTCTCCGCTGCTATACAATGTGTAAGCAAAGGGGGGAAAGTTGTATAATGAATTTGGTGCTGTTGTGAAATTACACACAAAACCACAGTTATGATAAACAACGCAGTTTACTGCAGGATGTTGTCTGATTTGTTAAGTGCTGTAATGTTGAAGTCACCACAGCACATTTTGATGCCGTCGAAAACCTTTTCTCTTCCTGTAAGAACATTTTTATTTGTTTGTTAGTGTTTGTGTGGCATGTACTCGGCTACAGAGCAAATGACTCGTGTCCCTATTTTGATATAAAAGTCTGACTTACAAAATGTAAACTCGAGAACTTCTACCCTTTTTCGTCCCCCTTAGCAGTCTCTTTAACATGTTTGTTTGGTTGTTTTTTTCTCCACAGGGCATTGCCTCTGATATTGTACGCTACCTCGCTTTCTTCTCCTACTTCACAATCCAACTGGCCCAGCTCTTCCTGTGCTGTTTTTCGGACCAGCCTCCGCAGGGAAAACCCATCTTGGAGAAGGTAGGCAGAAGAGAATCTCTCCCACTTCCGTTAAAAAGCCTCCAGTCTAATCCAATACCCAGGAAAGAGAAATGCCAGAGTAGCTATTTTGTGGTTTTTGACTTTTGTTGTCAAGACAAGTTTTGCCTTTTGGAGGAAAATGACATGATTCACCTCCTTCCTTCCTGTCCCACTTTGGCTTCTTATAAGAAGAGTGTGAATGAGTGTGTGTGAGTTTGACGCCGTGCTCCTGCATACCTTTAGTACGGCTCACTCACTTCGTGAGATAATATGACCGCTACTTTGTCTGTGATTACACAACAGGAAATGATTACTTACTACAAATCTCACTATCCCATTAAACATGAGCTCGGCAAAAAGCCTTTTCTGAGCTTGAAATAGCAAGTCGATTCAGAGCAGGTGAATGAAAATGAGCTCCTAATCAATCAAAAAAGACATGTGAGGTAATATTTCCCTGGTGATAAACAATCGAAGGAGCTGGAAAAGTCCCTAACAAACTGGTGGCTGGCGGTGAGGAGGCTTAGGGTGCAGAAGCCACAGTCTGGCGTGGTAGACACACCCAGTGGTACGTCCTCTTCTTTTTTCCTCCACCTCCTCCTCCTCTCTGCCCCATACTCTGGTTAGAGTTACTCACAGGAAGAGAGGAAGTGAGGGGACCAAAAAGCAAAAGTGCTGTAATGAGGAGCGCAAAACACCCTGGTGAGGGGGTGGCAGGGTGGAGGAGATGCCATGAAGTCTGCGTGAGAGCAGAGACTGTCCTATGTATGTGTGTGTGTGTGTGTGTATGTGTGTGCGTCTACTTGTTGGACAGCTTGTGATGACACATTTCCGTTCTGTCTGCAACAAACCTCAAAACATCATCTTCACCCAGTGCTAACACTCAACCCTATTTATTCTGTACCGTGGGAGTTCGTGGCCTCCGCTCTCCGCAGTGGACCACCTGAGTATACCGGAGTTGTTTACACACATTAGCATTCTTTAAACACACCCCCTCACAAGAACACCATTCAACCATCAACTGACAGCCTCGGTGAAGCTGTGTATTTCTAAAATGCCTTTTAAGTTGAGTGTTTCACTACAAAGCATCTAATTCTGGTCTTTAATCTGTTGCAGAATCCCTGTCCCGTCAAAGATGCCTCTTTCCTGTCTCAGATTCTCTTCTGGTGGTTCACTGGGTAAGATGGTTTTTTCAAAACCCTTCATTTTTTAGGCATTGGTTGACTCACTAGGGCAACGGTTTGTATTTGTTTACAATAATATGTGTTTTGTTGATGATTTGCCGTATGAATCATCTCCCCATGTTCCCCTCATTTAGGCTTGTTGTGAAAGGATATCGCACTCCTCTGGAAGCAGACGATCTGTGGACCCTGAGGGAGGAGGACACGTCACACAAGATCATATCTGAACTGCAACAAGACTGGACGGCTGAATGTGCCAAAATTCAGAGGTGAAAATGATTTGTGACTAAAATGCAGACAGTTTAATAAGCTATTCCAGTCATTAAGTATAATGTGCAGCGCATTGCATGGAAACACTGTCGTGGTGGGAATTGCAATACTTTCAGCTTTGATCACTTAAATTACACGTGTCATCCATCGGTTTCATTTCTGGATACAGTGGAAAAGAAATACTTCATTTGAACTATAAGAAAAAGGGTTTTCCATTGCCTCTTTAATCACCCGCGTTCAAGCAACCAAATGCTCAAGAACAAATTTGACTGCCAAAGTCAACAGAGGGCTTTCTGATTTTTGTGAATATAATCCTGATTCATATGAAAAACTGCATGTTTTCCTTTGCTGATCCGAAAACACTCCACCATTCATTCACTCATTTGTTTATTTTCTACTATATGGAGCTTACCCTTGCTGTCGCTAGAAGAGGTCACCAGTCCATCGCAGGGCCAACACGGAGACCAATGAGACAACAAACCATACATGCCTTTTTTTTTGTCGGGAAAAACTGGAATTCCCAGGAAGAACCCACACATGCACATGTAGAACATGCAAACCCCACAGAAACACTCCACCCAACACTCCACCACCAAGTTTTTTCAGACTTTGTCAGCTTGGTTTTTTTGCATGGAACCAACGGAGCATGTCGCTGTAGTAACGAACGCTACATGTGCAGGACATGCACATGTCTTTCTCATTCCTTTTGTCTCATGTGGTTCTCTACTTTGTTAAATATCTGTGATTCACTGTTCGTCTTTCACTATTGTCTTAGCTTAACAGCCAAACACTCAATTCAGCTTTGTGGTCAAACATCAGCATATTGCCTGTCAAATTAACGACCCAACAGAGTGCGACTTAACCATGACCGTGGTAATTGAAATTCATGATCTGTCATCATACAAGACTTTGTGCTAAAAATAGGCATCAAGAAGCCTCTTGAGGACATTGAGTACTATAATGTCAAGACAAGATCCCTAAGCCATTTTCAAGGCTTGTTTATACGATCCAGTGCTTTGAAAAGCAATTGTTGAGTGTAATCATTATTTCAGCAAAGGATACTTTCTACAGCTGCTGGTGACGTCTTCAGTCCAAAAGTAATGTCAAGAATAAAAAGAGCTTTTATGATCTATTTTATGTTCTGCAATTGTAAGACGCCTGCACCATGTTAGTGCATCTCTGACACTCTGATGACTCTCTGATGTCTTGTTTGTAACCGAGCATTTTCTTCCTCTTGCAGGCAGGAGAAAGCCTTAGCATCGGGTGTGTCGCTGGGGAGCAGGCTGCCAGACCAGGCCCAACTCCTCCGGAAGTTGCAGAAGGAGCAAAGCTCTGGCTTCTTCCTGCTTAGGACGCTGGCACGCAAGTTTGGGCCATACTTCCTGACCGGCACTTTGTGTATCATATTCCATGATGCCTTCATGTTCGCCATCCCTCAGGTGCTGAGGTAAAATGAATGGAACTCGTCAGTATATTAGCTGTGTCTCACCTCAGTACCATGTGCTTAAAGTGTATCATTCTCTTTTAAACAATGTTGTTGTGAAGAGTTTGCATGGAAATAGCTTTTCCAAAGAAGATTCCAGGGTAACTGTGTGTCATTATACGTGGACAGAGATACTGTTATTGAGTTTGTCAAATACAGAAAAACAGCTTTTTCATGGCTTGGAAAAAGACCTGCAAACCAAATGGCTTTGAATGCATTATATTAAAGAAAGCTGCAGCCAAACCTCTCCAAACCTAACCTCAGACTCAAAGTACCTGGATGCATCGCAGCCTTTGTGTTTGAGGGTTTGACAAACCAATTAAATTCTAACACGAGAGGAAAAAGAAATGAGACGTTCAGATGGACAGATAGATATATTAAATCGATAGATGATCTATTTCGGCGATCTATGACTGAATCAAGAAAAAAAAAACAACAACACTGGCTGTGGTGAAAACGGGTCACGGCTGACCCGCCACCCTCTGCCTCGCCATCCCACCAGCCAGACTGGAATGTTGTTGTTCATGCACAACACAGAATCAGTGGAAGTGTTAATTACGGTCATGGAGCTGTGAGCAAGAAAAGCAGACTAGACCACAGCCTTTCTGTGATCCAATGAGGAGGACATGCAGGCAGAAAAAGGGAGAGGAGGCTCTAAATGGCAGAAATGCTGTCGGACCACAATAAGAGAGCCGCAGGCCAAGTGTGAGTGCAGCCTGGCCACAGGCTGAGCTCTGTTGTGCAACCCGAACTACTCTGTGCGGACCAGTCAACCAGAAACCACAGCAGCGCTCAAGGCCGCTGGTCAAAGACACACAATGAGAGTAAATATCAGACTGAATGAAAGAAATGATGTTTGTCTCTGTCTGCTTAGCTTCATATCATACTTTCCAGGAAAACCCGATATAATAAATCAAATGGGACCTAATCTAACTAAGCATTTACATCCTTGTCCTCCTCCAGCCTTCTTCTAGGTTTCATGAGAGATGAAGATGCTCCACTGTGGAAGGGCTACTTTTACGCCACCCTGATGTTCCTGCTCTCCTGCCTCCAGTCTCTCTTCAACCATCAGTACATGTACACTTGCTTCACAGTCGGCATGAGGGTGAAGACAGCTGTCATGGGCTTGGTTTACAGGAAGGTGGGTAAAATACGCAACATACATTTAGCCGCTAACCACTTGACACGACATGAATTATGTCTTAAATGATGAAAACAAAAGCTTCCTCTCCTTCCAGACTGAAAAAAAAAACAGTTCTCAGTGTATGATTAACAGCTCTTACCTAAGATGAATGATGGTGTGTAATCTTTACCAGGGTATGAAATTATATTGCACACAGTGAACCGAGGGCTGAAATGTCTCTTTTGTTGTCAATCCAGTCTTTGGTGATAAACAGCGCTGCCAGGAGGACTTGCACCGTGGGCGAGATCGTGAACTTGGTTTCAGCAGACACTCAGAAGCTCATGGACTTTGTGGTCTACTTCAACGCTGTCTGGCTGGCTCCTATTGAGATCGCTCTTTGTCTTTTCTTCCTCTGGCAGGTATGTTGAAATGTTAGTGTTTTCACAATGCCTCCCATTTATGCACAGATGCAATTTTTTCTAACAATGTCTTGACACGGTTTCCTTTTCTTTCTTTTTTTGTCTTTTAGCATCTAGGTCCATCAGCACTGGCTGGAATTGCCACTGTCATTCTCATCTTTCCTCTCAATGGAATCATTGCAAAGAAAAGAAGCAAGCTGCAGGTAAAAGCAGGAATCCTTAGCACGTTAGCCCAGACATCTGGCATGTAAGGTCAAAGGATGCCACAGCTGGTTTAGATAGTGACTGAAGAGCTGTGTGGGTGTTTTGGCCTGGATGTTACATTCTCTCTTGTCCTTTTGATGTCTGGCCCATATAATGTGTTTGAAAAACAATGACAGGAAAGGGTGGGCAGAGGGAAGACAATTTTTCATTTCTCTGGAAAAACAACAGAGGGTTCTTTAAATTTGGATGCCTGTTTAATCGAACTTAGTCTTGAATGCAGCGACCGCGTTCCTGGCTCTTTGTTGTTTCCTTGTAATAAAAATCGGCATAATAAAACAAGCTACAAATTCTTCCTGAATTAGGCAAGTTCTGTGACGTTCAGAAAAAAAAACTACAGCTGCTGTAATAAGGGCAGACAAGCCCCCGTGTTCACAATTACATGTATTTGCTTTGGTGTGGTCATTGCTCATACTCTGTGTCCTAGTTTCAGTTTTAAGATTGTGTTTATTTCAAAGAAGAAAAAGTGAAAACGTCATTGTGTGGTCAACAGGAGATTCAAATGAAGTTCATGGACGGCCGCATCAGACTGATGAACGAAATCCTAAATGGAATAAAGATCTTGAAGTTCTATGCCTGGGAGAAGGCCTTCCTGGAGCAGGTTTTGGGCTACAGAGAAAAGGAGCTCAATGCCCTGAGGAAGTCTCAGATTCTTTATTCCATCTCGATTGCATCTTTTAACTCCTCATCTTTCTTGGTAAGACATTTGAAATAAGATTTAGAACTATACACTGTAATATTAGCAGATATTGCCTCCATCTCCAAGGCCAGAAATGTTTCACCTGACAGCAACTGGGCCTTGGATCATTACAGAGATGCTATCAAAGATAACTACACGCTAACTTTAGCATGCTGATATTATTACCATGACAATGCTATCATGTTGATAACCATCAGGTAGCAATAAACTTTCCCAAAGTCATTAGAGTTTAGGGTTAGCATGCAGCTATTTGACTGAAAATGAATAATGATGATATGTGAAAACAGTATGGAGAGAAATCCAGAAAGTAGTTCAAGACAACTAAAGCCTTTTAATTGGTTGTTGTCCCTCTGTGGGATACACCATATTGACATTAAAAACAAAATTACAGCAGCCTTATTCTTAAAGTTGGATTAAAGATGAGCATTCATGCAAGTTTCTGCCTGTAAAGGTAACATTTACTGCTTTTTTCCTCCCTTCAAGATTGCCTTTTCTATGTTTGGAGTCTACGTAATGTTGGATGACAGGAATGTCCTGGATGCACAGAAAGTGTTTGTCTCCATGGCACTTATCAACATCTTGAAGACCCCACTTAGTCAGCTTCCATTTGCAATGAGCACAACCATGCAGGTAGGCGATGCTTCTCTTTGATTGTGGTCCCTGATGAGGAATATTTCCATGGTCCCTTATAATAAATGATTTATTTAAACAATGGTCAACTGTTTCAGGCTTTGGTTTCACTGAGACGTCTGGGGAAGTACTTGTGCTCAGAGGAACTGAAGGTGGAAAACGTCTCAAAGGCTCCATTGACCCCCGGTAAGAACCTCATAGATGTATGAAATAATCAACTGAGCTTTCCTTTTTTCTGTTTAAGCTCACAAATTCCCACAATTTTGTTCCCATACTGCCTGAAATCACAGGCTGACATAATCGATATAAGCAGCCGGCGAGATGTTGTTGTTTATAACTGTGGAGCACCACAGCCTTGTATGGATCATATGCACTGTCACTTCCTGGGTCCCAGGCTGACTGGTAGACAGGAAAATTATAGGATGTTGCCATTTAGTGGTTAAAGTTAAATCATAGCATGAATTCAGACATATGATTCATAGAGAAATAAAAAAAAAAAAACGGATACTGTACTTCTCTGTCTGCGATCTGTCAACACTTCCTAAGACAGCTTGTGAAAAGGGAACAGCTCTGTAATTTGCATGATTAAGCAAATTCACATGTAATTACGCCCAGACTGTAGCATGATGAGTAACTTCAAGGGGAAAGTTTGTTCCTCGGTCCTGCTCATTTCAGGTTTTCTTCATTTGCGATGATTTTTTTCTCTCTTATTTAGATGGTGAAGATGTGGCCATAGAAAATGGCACTTTCAGCTGGTCTGCAGAGGGTCCTCCGTGTCTCAAACGGTACGAGTTGTAAAATAGGCATTTTGAAAAGATCTGCCATGCAAAAAAACATAGAAGACCTAATGTGCAATTTGCCTCTTTGTGGACAGGATCAACGTCCACGTGCCACGAGGTTCTCTTGTTGCTGTGGTTGGACATGTGGGCAGTGGAAAGTCATCTTTGTTGTCCGCCATGCTCGGCGAAACAGAGAAAAGAAACGGCCAAGTCGCTGTCAAGGTACAAAGCAAAGTTCCATATGCAAGATCTATTCATAGTATGTGGGTTAGATTTAATAAATATTGACAGTCTCTGTTTTGGTTGGTGTCTTTGCAGGGTTCTGTGGCATACGTGCCCCAGCAGGCCTGGATCCAGAACGCCACAGTCCAAGACAACGTCATATTTGGCCGTGAGAAGATGAAAACATGGTATCAACGGGTGCTGGAGGCCTGTGCCCTGCTGCCCGACTTGGATATCTTACCTGCAGGAGATGCCACAGAAATTGGGGAAAAGGTGTGAAATACTCTAAAAGTAATGGTGTTACCTGAGTTATGTGATGTCTCAAATTTTCAATTTTTTTTCTTTTCTGTGCAGGGGCTGAACCTGTCCGGTGGGCAGAAGCAGAGGGTGAGCCTGGCTCGCGCCGTGTACAGAAAAGCTGACGTATACCTGCTGGACGATCCACTGTCTGCTGTTGACGCACACGTGGGTCAGCATATCTTTGACAAAGTCATCGGGCCGAAAGGAGTACTCAGAGACAAGGTAATAACATCCATAACCTGAAAGAGGAGTTCAGCCAATTCAGTTCAGCTTCCAAACACAGTTTTCACACCTACACCACTTACAAGCCCGTGCTGTGCACCGTTGTTGGAAACCACCGCTTTGCTGACACTTTTGTTTTTAAGAAAGCCTTAATTTAGTGTCGGATTGTGCTTGCATCTTATTTTTCGGACTTGTGCGGCTTACTTTACAGACCCGCATCCTGGTGACCCATGGGATGAGCTTCCTGCCGCAAGCCGACCTCATCCTCGTTCTGGTAGATGGAGAAATCACAGAGAGCGGCTCCTACCAGGAGCTGCTCAGCCGCCATGGTGCTTTTGCTGACTTCATCCACACTTTTGCAAGCACAGAGCGAAAAGAGAGTGCCATACAGAGAGGTGAAGAAACCTTTCAGAGATGGATTCTGATTCATAGTTTTGTTTAAAATGAGTTTATGTTTATGATTAGTTGGGTGTTTTTTTTTTTCTGTAGCTGGTTCCAGGAGGTCCAACGCTCGACTCAGCATGATTGATTTCATGCCGTTTTCCAGAGACTTGTCCCAGGAGCAGCTCATTGGGTGCGTAAACCACAGGAGAAAAACTGGAATCCTGGGCATCTTTTAAATGAAACTGACCTTTGACCTCTCCTCTTTCTCCAGGGGTGACACCACTAATACCAACCTGCAAAATATGGAGCCTGTGTCTGAAACAGACCAGGAGCAGGTAGCAGAGGACTTGGGCAAGCTGACTGAAGTTGATAAGGCTCGCACAGGACGAGTGAGTCGAAAAATAGCTTTTCGCTTTTAAGCTTCCTTTAAGCTAAACTTTACTAGTGCCTTTCAGCTCATTATTTTGCATTTTCTGCCCACAACTTTAATATTTCAATTCAACTTTGTACAATTTAGTATTATTTTTGCTGCAGTTATGAGTGCAAGTCCTAATGAACCAACTGTATGTCTCAGCAAAGAGCAGAAAGATGACGTTTGTGACTAAGTGGTGAATTTAGAGGATATCGAACTCTTGACTGACTTGTACCTTTTGTGTTCCACTACAGGTGAGGTTGGAGATGTATAAGAAGTACTTTAAAACCATCGGCTTGGCCATCATCATTCCCATCGTCTTCCTGTACGCCTTTCAGCAGGGGGCCTCTCTGGCCTACAACTACTGGCTCAGCATGTGGGCCGATGATCCGGTCGTTAATGGCACCCAGATCGATACCGATCTGAAACTGTCTGTTTTCGGGGCTCTGGGCTTTGTACAAGGTCAGTTGTTGGGGTTTTTTTTTTGGTAAAACCCTCCTGGATAACCACAACACCTTTTCAACCCTTCGATGATATTCAACTTTTTGTTGAATCAGACTCCTTCATCTTCTCTCCAGGTATTGCTATCTTTGGCACGACTGTTGCCATCTCCATCTGCGGCATCATCGCCTCTCGCCACTTGCACATGGACCTCCTGGTCAACGTCCTCCGCTCTCCAATGTCATTTTTTGAGTGCACGCCCAGCGGCAACCTCCTGAACCGTTTTGCCAAAGAGGTGGACGCCATTGACTGCATGGTCCCCGAAGGCTTGAAGATGATGCTGAGTTATGTCTTCAAACTCATGGAAGTCTGCATTATTGTGATGATGGCGACGCCCTTTGCAGCTGTGATCATCCTCCCTCTCGCCTTCCTCTACGCCTTCGTCCAGGTACGTGCTCTTCTCGAAATTACAAAACAAGCGCTTTTATCTCTAATTTGAGATCTCTCTGTTTAACATGGCGTAGCAGAAGCTGGGATCCATTACCGTATGTTATTGGAAAGCTTTCACGCTCCAAAACCAACTCTGCTGATCTCGCCTTGTATTTTGTTCCCAACCTGCTGACATAGATGTTGAACACATTCACTGTGAATTATGGGAAAGCCCTCAGTGCTCCCCTTTGTTTCGACTGTTAAAAGCTGGTGTTTTACTTTTCCACTGCGGTCTGCAGAGCTTCTACGTTGCCACATCCTGTCAGCTGCGCCGGCTGGAAGCTGTGAGCCGTTCGCCCATTTACACCCACTTCAACGAGACGGTGCAGGGTGCCAGCGTAATCCGGGCCTTTGGAGAGCAGTCCAGGTTCATTCTGCAGGCTAATCAAAGGGTCGACTTCAATCAAACCTCATACTTTCCCCGATTTGTCGCCACCCGGTGAGACAATTTTTTTGGATCGAAAGTGCTTTGACTTGTTCATTTGCTCAATTAAAAGGTAGTTCGGTGAGTTGGGCTTTAGTAATGATCGTGGATTGTTACATTCACAGTTGGCTGGCGGTCAATCTGGAGTTTGTTGGAAATGGCGTGGTCTTAGCCGCTGCCATTCTCTCTGTGATGGGAAGAAGCACCCTGAGTCCAGGCATTGTTGGTTTAGCTGTGTCACACTCCCTCCAGGTAAGAGATTCAACCCACACATGCGGCATAATAAAAAAAAGTGGCAATGCTCTGGTTAGTTCAGACAGCGAAAGCATTTTTAAGTCATTTAAAGTCAACACCATTGTGCTGGGTATTCCAGGTGACTGGAATCCTGAGCTGGATTGTCCGATCCTGGACCGACGTGGAAAACAACATTGTTTCTGTGGAGAGAGTCAACGAGTACGCCGATACTCCTAAAGAGGTCGGTTCTCCCATCATTGCACATGCAACGCTGTACCAGAAGACCTGATCTTATTCTTTACTCACTTTTTGTTATTGCCTCACGCAGGCCAGTTGGAGTACGGAGGGGAGCTTCTTGCCAGTGGCTTGGCCCGAGACCGGCACCATAGAGTTCCAGGACTATGGGCTGCAGTACCGTAAAGGCCTTGAGCTGGCTCTGAAAGGCATTACATTGCATATTAACAAAAGAGAGAAGGTAATTTTTCCTATGAGATACAAATAAATACCTGTAGTCACCAGCAGTCTTCAACAATGAAATGGCATAATTATCACGTATATGAACCTAAAAAAACAAACTTTTTTTTTTAGGTTGGAATTGTGGGTAGAACAGGCGCTGGGAAGTCCTCACTCGCGTTGGGAATCTTCAGGATCCTGGAGGCAGCAAAGGGAAAGATCTTTATAGATGGAGTTGACATCGCTGAAATTGGACTCCATGACCTCAGGTCACGAATTACCATCATTCCTCAGGTACAGCAGGAATAACAGAAGCTGAGCTGTGGTTTTTAATCACATAAACCAGTTGAATCAGTTACAGTCTGAGTTTATTCCAAGCTTCTATAGTTCCTGTTTGTGGATGACTTAACTTCTTCCACCCTCTCTCCCAGGACCCTGTGCTGTTCTCAGGCTCCCTCAGGATGAACCTTGACCCCTTTGATACCTACACTGACGAAGAAGTTTGGAGTTCGCTGGAGCTCGCTCACCTTAAAGACTTTGTGTCTAATCTGCCGGACAAACTTAACCACGAATGCTCAGAGGGAGGAGAAAACCTCAGGTACACACGAGTACACGGACACGACACTTTGCAGTGCAGAAATAACTCTGGCCTTTACTTTTACAAGGCAGTCAAAAATAAACTATCATAAAGACATCAAGCATGTGATTGTGTCCTTCCACTTTGTCTGTGTAGTCTGGGTCAGCGCCAGCTAGTCTGCCTAGCCAGGGCCTTGCTGAGGAAAACCAAGATTCTGGTTTTGGACGAGGCAACGGCTGCTGTGGACCTGGAGACGGACACACTCATCCAATCAACAATCCGCACACAGTTTGAGGACTGCACTGTGCTGACCATTGCTCACCGCCTTAACACCATCATGGACTACACAAGGTACAGGGGGTCACTATTCTAAGCCTACACTCAAATGATAATAACCTTATAAGGAACATATGTGGCGCTTATTCCCTCTAAAATGTGAGAATTAGCTACTTTTATCTCTTTTATATCACTTTTGCCTGAAAATCTCTCAGCTCTTGTGAGTGCCGACATGAATAACATTCCTTTAAAACTTTTTTTCAACCACTTAATTGTTTGATTCTTTTTAAAGTTTGTTCAGATGTTGGTTTTAAATGAAAATATATTGTAAAGGGGTATTTTTTCAAACTTATTTTGCTCTGGAAAGTTAACTGTGATCTTAAAGAATATGCAATGTTATGTTTGCACTACAGACACTGCATAGCCTAAAAGTATGAAGCTTTTAGGACCTTGCAGAACAACATTTGTGTGCGGTTATGTAAAATAGAAGAAAAACAATTTTAATGTGCAGAGAACATTTTGCAATGATAACGTTCAACCTGCAAGTTGAGTTTAAATCTCGGCAGGTTATGAGGCACACCATTAACCCCATAACACATTCATTTATTTACAATTATACAATGAATATTCAAATTAAATAAAAATAAATTTAATTTAAAAAGACGGAAAGAAGTTTGTTGCAATTATATGCTGTAAATACAAAAAAGTGGTTGAAGTTTTGGTATCTAGTTTGAGTCTTGGTATTCTGACAGTAACTCTGAGCATGAAGGTTCATCATTTTATTCTGTTGAGCCATTACTTTTATACTCTGGGAACCTTTAACGGAATTTTTTATTTCAAATATTTCAAATAAAAAATTTAAATATTTGAAATATATTTGAAATTATTTTTCATAGATTATTTCATAGACAAAATGAACAAATATAATAACTTGATTTTGTACCATTTTGCAGGGTGATCGTCATGGACAGAGGCCACATCTCTGAGATGGACTCACCAACCAACCTCATCTCACAGCGGGGACAGTTCTATCGAATGTGCCGGGAAGCTGGGCTGGTCTAGCCCTATGTTGAACCTCGTACCAGAGAACTGATGCCCTGGTGTGCAGATGTGGCACCTTGTTTGTGTGATTCTTCAACACATATATCACATTGGGCCATTCCAAGCTTTGTGGCAGCTCAAAACTCCTCCCTATGAGGGCATTGTCGATGAATCTCATGAGCAGCTGCCGATGCAGTCCCTACAGTATTTGTTTGTTTTTGTTTTTGTTTTTTTTAAAACACAAAAACATCTTGTCCCAAGTCAGGAAAAGACATTTATTAACCTCAGATGATGAACACTTAAAACAAAGCTATAGTGGATTATCGATTCTCAAAGCTATAAATATTGTATATAAAGTGGTGGAGTCAGTTTGTTCTGTAAAAGAATATGCCAAAAGCTAGAATATAAGAGAAGCACAAATCTTAGCGATTTTGATTCTCTTTAAGGATGGGAGGTACATTATTTTTTTAGATTTTGTTATAAAGCACATGACATATTTTTTATGTTGTCTCAGGCTTACACATGGATGTTTACTCACATTTTTTTTTTTTAGCCTCGTATACCAAAAAAAGAGGCACTTTTGTACTTGCAAATCGATAGAAGTCTGTTTTGTGTTCTTGTCCCAGATACTGGGTCAGGAAAATATTCTTGACACACTAACCTTCATGCTAGCAAATGCTAGGGAAACAAGCTTTTTTACAGTTGTCAAAATCTGAGCTCGGGGCCATTTTTATATGTCAGGGAGAGTGAGGAAAACAGTGAGGTAAGCCAAGACATTAGCAATCGTCCAACTATGTTGTGGCTGTTGTTTATTTCTGTCAAAGTAAACATGTAAAAAGTCAATATTGGTCAGATTTAACCTGACACCGGTAGTGAAAACCACCATGAATGAAGAGAATGCCTCTTAAAAACAATGGTGATAAATCTCTATGGGATTGTCTCTCCGCCTACACCAAACAAACCCAGGCCATACTCACAGTGAGGAGAAAATCAGTATTGTTCTTATGGTGCTGACATGTCAGACTGTAAATAGTCCACTTTAAGCTTTGGTCTTGATTCAGAGAAAGAACCCTATGAACTTTTCAAAGAGAAGAACCATTTACTGTTTTTGTCTTACTGGTTTAGACAATATATTCTAAGAGAAACCCAAGTGTTTATTTATGTCATTTGACAAAATGTATTAAGTATCCTTAAAATGATGAGGATTATATTTATACTTTTTATAACAAGCTTGATCATTTTCACTGACCTTTTACTGTTAATGTACTGTCTTGTTCCATACATCATGCTGGAAAATAAAATTTATTTGAATCTATGATTATGTCAGACTTCTCTTATTTCTTTTAAGTGAATGTGTTTTTATACATAGGCCAAATCATTGTCTTTATACACCCAATATGCATTAATTTGTGATGTATGTTCAAACATTTTTGTTTGATAGTTTAAGATGGCACCAAAGCAATCAAAATATATTTCAAAACAATCGTATGAGATCTAACAATTTTCTAATAACTGCAAACCTTGGAGAAAATTAAACTGGTAGGAAAAGTTTGTAAAAAGAAATTAGACATGTTTGGGGTTCCGTGAGTCTTTTAGTTGTAGTTACAAATTTCTGTCACTAGGTGGCAGAAGTTCATGGACCTGGGCAGTGTTACAACTGTTTGTTTACACTTGTTGCAATGGCGACCATCACTGAGCTCAAGTGTGGTAAGCACTTATTCTCACTTTCATCATTTGGTTGTTTAGCTATCTTCTAATATTTATACTCGTCCAAGTTACAGCATATGTCATGGCAAATTTGCCAGCTGTCTTGAATGCGAGCTCGGTAATATCACATTGTATTTTTCTCTACCAATCTTCATTAAGAAATCTCGCAATTCAGCTTAATGAGTGGCCATACGTTTAAAAAAGTTGCAGTCGCAGAAATTTTCTATCTTATTCATATTTGAATTTCAGTTCGGTGTATTTTTTTAAATACCTTACATGTAAATCAAACCAGTATATTTTTACGAATTTCTTTCGACTCGCTAAGCTTCCTGTAGCTAACAGTTAGCTAGCTAGCTCTGCTAGCCAGTTTATCCCCATTGACCCTTATAGGTGTGTGTGAGTTTGAAATATGTACTTAAATGTAAATTTAAAGCTTTTCAAATCTAGTACGATTTAAAGTGTAGTTTCTAATGATTTGTTTTCGAAAGTTTGTCAAACCCGACAAGTTTTTTTAACTTGAAAATGTGTAGGTGAGTGTTAAATTCGCTAATAATTGAGTGGAGTACGGTGTATGTCATCAAGTCCTCCCTTCATTTCAACCCAGTTTTATGTTAGAAATACAGGCTTCCTCTTGTGGCCAGATGGCGAGTTATTATTTGTATTGCTTGGATTAAAAACAGAAAGAAAAAACATCTGAATATTTCAGCCGTGAGGGAAACTTTGGAGTCCCGTGGTGTGCTGGGCCAGCTGAAGGCTCGTATCCGGGCGGAGGTGTTCAGCGCCCTGGATGATCAGCGGGAACCGCGGCCACCGCTGTCCCACGAAAACCTCCTCATCAACGAGCTCATCCGGGAGTACCTGGAGTTCAACAAGTACAGATACACAACGTCAGTGCTTACAGCAGGTGGGTAAAAAGATAAAAGATGTTTCTTTTTTATTTATATACGTCAGTGATATAGTTTTAATTGTATTACTGGTACAGTATCCATTGAAAATAGTCCCTTTCAGGTTTATTTTATCAAGATAAATGACTGTGGTGAATAAATTTAAATAATCTCATGACATCAGTACTGTTGTGATTTTATAAAGACTTTTACATTTCAGTTTCTGTGTGATGTCAATGTAACCAGCCAGTATTACAGAGCAAAGTGAACTATTTCTCAGTAATGTTTGTTTTCTCAGAGTCAGGCCAACCCGAAGATCCCTTGGACAGACAGTTCCTGGCAGATGAACTGAAAGTCTCAGAGGATGCAAGCTCCAAGTCCG
Source organism: Atherinosoma microstoma (assembly GCA_037177055.1). Taxonomy (NCBI): domain Eukaryota; kingdom Metazoa; phylum Chordata; class Actinopteri; order Atheriniformes; family Atherinidae; genus Atherinosoma; species Atherinosoma microstoma. The sequence goes on from JBBBVU010000004.1 coordinate 28,795,222, forward strand.
TGTACGTGTCTAACCCGGGATTTGGAAAATGCCAGTAGATTCTATTGAACACAGTGTCCAAAAATTTACATAGCTCTCGTGAGTTTGATCATTTTATATCAGGATGATATTTCATTAAGCTTGTTTTTAAGATTAGTTTGGTATAAAGTGACTATTAGATTAATTTGAAACGGTCAAGACTTCTCTTGAGGACAGAGACTCTCTGTGGCCCTGCAGGGAAACTAAAGAAACATAACGTTAGAATAACCACTGGCTCAGAACCTCATCAGACAACCCATTTTCTTCCTGTCTCTTCTGAAAAGATCAAAACAATCCAAGATGTTTATTACAGTGCTTTTCTTTTCCTTTATAGACCTCTTCTCTATGGTCTGGTGTCTCACTTCCTGAACAGTAGTGATAAGGGAGGGAAGGTGTTTCTGCGTGGAGCTGCCATCAGTAAGCCAGCCCCTGGACCTGATGTCTAAAAAGTGACCAATGATGCTGATGGACTAAAATGCTTCTGTGGCATTCTTGTAGATGGCATGAAATTCTGCAGCATCTCATTGAACTTTGTTGCCTCTTGCATATAGTTTTAAACTGTGTTATCCACAAGCATTGCAGAATTTGTGGGAGTTGAAAAGCTTTTGTGTCGTTTTTCTGAATTGCCAAACATTGCCTCATTCCTTTTTTCTCTTTCAGTTTTTTTTTTTACTTGGCCTTCAAGGTGGTGCTGCAGGCTTTAATGTGTGTGTGTGTGTGTGTTGCTTTTTCTTTATGATTTAGGTTAAGATTTCATTCCTTGATGCCTTTTGTATAGTGTTTTACAAATGTTTGATATTTTATGCTGTCTTTTAGAACCTCAAAATAAACATTTCAATCTATATATCCCTGTAAATGTGTTGAAGTGCTGTTTTCCCTGTGGGCCATATGGTGGCAGTGTCCCCACAGATAAGGCTGAAACCTGCTGTCAAGTCTCTGGTAATGTGTATGAAACAGCATCTTCATACCTGTTACTTCACATTTAACCCTTATGCCCTCCCCTGGTATTTTGATAGATTTTTCTAAATTATTGTTTTTATTTTTTTGTCTGTGCTACAGGTTGTAGCATGACTTTTTGCAAGAACTCTTCATCTGTTTTCATTTTTTTATGCTTACATGTCTTGTAGTCCATCAATGCATTTTGCACCCTCTGGACACCTTTATGGCAAAAATGTACAAGCACAATAAAAACCACTACTCGTGAATCATTGTGCATCAATTTAACTTGAAACCAGCTCAAAATGACCAAAGACTCAATAATTACCAGGATTGTAACCTTTTAAACGCCTTTTTGATTGAATGTATATATTAATTATTTAAAACAAGCACAAAATTAATTACTTTCCATATAGTAAATATTAGAGATTGTTGTTGGGACATTACATCTGACACTACATAGAAAATACTAATGTAATCAGGTCAATTTTGTAACTAATCCTGGACATATCCATCAGCACCAATCTCCCATCTGTCTATTTATTATATAAAAAATGATAATTGTTTTTTTTGTTTACGTCTAATAAATGATCAAACTTGTATTTAAACCCTGAAAATGAATGTTTGATATTCTGAAGTTGTTCAATTGATTTATGCACCTGATTCTGGTGCAGGTACATTTTTGCCATGAAGTCGTCGCCGTCCAAAGGGTCAAATTAAACCATGAAAGTACGCTATATCAATGTTGATTTTAGGAAAACGTTCAAAGATTTGATCAGCATGATCTTATAAGGTCACATCTGAAAGCCTTTGTGACAAGCTGGCCGCAGCTTATAGGTTATATTGTCACTTCGTTATTGTACCTTTGCAAGTTCAAACATCCATACAGTGTATGAGGTGTATGTAAATACATCATTTTAACCCTTTGCTTTTTGCTATTTTTTCAAAATTGTGTTGCAAATTATTTTTCTGACATATAACAATATTTTTTCATACCCAAGCCCAGTCAAGCCTCTGCACTGTTAACCTCTGGATGGTCAAAAATCTATTCACAAATGCTGTTGATTCTTATTTGTTTTAAGAAAAGAAACAAAAACCATTACATATTGCAATGTATCATTATTTAACATAGAGGTTAACATTCAGAGACAATCTGGGGAAAAAACCAAGTCCATTCTTTCAGCTTCTGGAGGACTAAAGATTAATTCCTCATCAGCAAATGTGAGCAACTCTGTAAAAGTTGAAGTTTATTCTTGAAACTAATGTGAAGCCGTCTGTTACGGTTTACATCCACACACAGCAGCAAATCTTCAACGGCATGGCTGGAAAATAAAATAAGCAATATGTTGCAGTGACCAAGTCAAAATCCAGACTTCAATGCTGCAAACCTCAATGAACTGAAGCAAAGTTGTAAAATTCCTCAGCCGCGATCTGAGAAGCTGATAATATCATGCAGAAAGTTAGAACTACCAGTTACTGCTGCTGATGGTGGTTTGAAATGATTTAACCTGTTGAGGATCACATGATTTTTGTATTGCATAAAACTTTATGCATCCACTATATGAAACCCTGATCACAAGCTGGACTTTTTCTTCAATAATTACACTTTTTTTTTGCATCCCACCTGCTTTATTGCCAAGAAAGACAATTTGACTTTCAAATCTCACACAAGTTACAGAACTTAATGTTCAGAGCTGATTATCCATCATGAGGCTATTTTTCATCCTGATTGCCAATGCTGGATGCTGACTTCTAACCACTCTGCCACGTTGCGTGGTGGTAGAAGTTTTGGAGAGATTATTTAAGTGCATTTTGCTTAATTAAGCTTAGTCACTTATTATGATCATTTACTTTAAGTGCAATTTGTTCATCAACATATGATGTGTAGACATGTTATTTAATATCCCAGTTTATGGTTTCTTGGCCTTTACAGAAAGTGTTTGAACAGATGCTAGTTACCTCCAGATCTATTGGGTGGTGGGTCCTGGATTGTGGATTACCTGAGAGGATGTGAGTCCTGCAGGAGTGTGTGAGGCAAGGTGACTACCAGAGCCCCACAGGAGACTCTGCTCTCTCCCTTCTTCTTTCCCCTCTACACCACAGACTTCAACCACTGCACAGAGACCTTCCATCTTCAGAAGTTCTCTGATAACTCTCTGATAGTTGGATGCATCAGAAAGGGTGAGTATAGGGCTGTGGTGTACAACTTCATCACGGGGTGTGAGCAGCATTTGCAGCTTCTGGAGGACCAGAACACCCGTGGACCCTTTTTTCCATCGGAGGGGTGGGTGTGAAGATGGTGGAGGACTGTAAATATCTTGCTGGACACTGACTGGATCTGTTTTCGGAGGCAGATGAGGTTTTTCAACATCCTCTGGAAGATGCTCGGGATGTTTTATGGGTCTGCAGTGACCGGCGTGTTCCTCCATGCTGTTGCATGCTGGGGGAGCAGATTGAAGGTTCCTGTTGCCCAAAGACTCAATACGGTGATCCAAAAAAGACCAGTAACGTTGTGGGGATGGAACTGGTCTCTGTCATGGTGGTGTCAGAAATTGTGTCTAAAATTGGTGTCTAAAATTCAGCCCAATACATGACCACACACCTGACTCTGGAGCTAGGATAGGAACATAAGTTTTGTAACTCGTAGCTCCATGTTTGAAACTGGAAAAAGTGCAATTAGAAATCATATCTACAAATACAGATTAATTCAGCAAGTCTGAAAATAAGAGTTAGTTTGACAAGAACAAAGCATTTGTCCTGCATTTGGGAATAGAGAAATCTGACTGGATCTTGAGTGGGCGTGTCAAATGTAGGACGAATGTTTTGTATTCTTAAAGCTAACTTTTTTTCCGACCTGTAAAATTTGTGTATTTTCAGGCTTGTAGAAGTAATCCATAGTTTTGATTTATACCCGTTCTTGTCACATTTACAAAATTGGAGATGCAAGTTACAAAACTTATGTACCTATCCTAGCGCCATACACCCTGAAAACCAGTCCGCCATGTTCTGGTGTATGTAACAAAGAGTTTACCTTTGGGTATTAATAAATTATTCTGATTCTGAATCTTTGATTCATCATTAAAGCCCATGGCCCCAATGATTATATATAATTGTTTAGCTGGCTGTTTTCCCAATATCGTATGGGTTCAGCTGTGTGCACAAGAGACATCTGTAGAAGTATTGGCTGCAGTACACATGGGATTAATGTTTGCCCTTGGGCTCAAATTAGAAAGCGATTGCATTCCATTTGAGTCAAATATATCCATGAATGTGTTTTCTTTCCGATAGACAGCCATCTATGGACATGAAGGAGGAGAAAAAAACATTGAGAATACTGTTAAACATGTAAATTATATAGAGGTCCCTGCTCTAAGGTTTATGTATGTGCTGAAGGGCGGTCATTGATAGTTTGATTAATGAGCGGCTAAAATGTGAGTCCCACAGTTTCAATTTTCTTTTCTTCTCCTCTACTTTTAAATCATTTTGTTTTAAATGTATTATAATTTCTTTTTTTAAATCCTGATTCTGCTCTGTTGGGATTTATTGACTTGTTAGGATCTTACCTTCGAGTTTTCATCTATGTTCACTCCCGCTGCCTCCTCCTCATCGCAATCTGGACTTTCAGCTTTTATTAATTACTTTGAGGAGCTGCTCAGACATTTTTTTTCCATCTCATAACTGCAGGAGTTTGAAAGTTTGGCCAAAGTTACGGACAAATTAATGTCATCAGGACACTGTGCCCCCTTTAATACTTTTTTCTTTTTTTTTCTTTGCTATTCACCTTGATAGCAAAGACCTTTTCACTGACCGCAGCCATGGTGTGATGATTAGCAGAGTTTATTGGTTTATCAGATGTCCATGTTTTATTTTACACATAAGTTTAGCAAAAACAAGCCTTACACTGTGCAGTCTTCCTCTGAAATCTTCGTTGTTACCTTCTAGTATCAAAGAATAATAAACCATTCATCTGTAGCAGGTAAATAGTAAGTGTCATCCCCATAGAGGCAGCTTTGTTTGAACAATGCTATTGCCGTTGGACCATATTTAGTCACTGGGACATGGCCTTGTTGTTTGTGCTAGACTGAAAGTAACACAGAAAGCTGCTGAGATTCCACATGGACCCCACTCTCCTTATATGGCACACACATCAGCCTCCCTGTTCAGTGTATCAGCTGCTTTCTTTCCCTCCTGCTCCTCCACGTCTCACTCCTCATCCCTCCCTCTGCATGTCCTGTCCCTCATCCTGTCTTTCCTGAGTAACCTCCCTCATGGATGCAACTCCACCTTGGTGACGTTTGCCAGAGGGAGCCTGAAGGTTTCTCCATGTTGGTCTTTGGTCCGGGTTTCACACACTGACGTACCAGCAAAGCACTCTGCCTCTGGCACAGAACAGGCCACAGCTATCAACCAGCGGCTTGATTTATTGGAGCAAATAGAACAGTGTCCTTATATAGGAAGTTCCACTGAAAAGAAACTGGAAAGAGAAGGGATGCAGCAGGAGAGGGATGGAGGGGGGGTACGGCTGTTTTGGATCGTGGAATGTGTCGTGCGTAGCGATAGAAAACACATGTGAGATGCATGTGCACGCACCAAAAAAACCCAACTCACATTCATTATGTGAATTATGAGGATGTTGGAGGGAAATTCTCCAGAGTAGTTACAGTAAAAGGGGAGTCCTGTGCTGCAGACAGCTGGTTTGCCTTATGAGGAGAGGGAACACATTGCATAATCTATAAACCCTACTGGGTGTAGGACTGGAGGACACATCCAATAGGTTTTACTAGCTGTGTCTTTACTCTATAATTAGGCCTTCTAAATTTCACTGGTATTTATTTTACCTGGTGTATTTTGTGAAATCATCAGGGCAGAAAATCCTGAGTTTTTTTGGGCGATATTTACATTTTTAAAAATCCTTTTAAGTCTTTTTTTTCCTTTCGTTCTTTTTTGTTAATTTGTTATTTTGACCACTTAATGCATCTGCAATCTATGGATATGTACTGTGTCTGCAGCCTGTCGCATTATTTTAATGATTCCTTTGCTCAAATGTTTTTCATTCCTATCCAAATACTGGATTCTGAATCAACTCCAGATCTTTAACAGTGGTTGATGGATTAAAAGAAGATCCCACGCTGGTCTGTGTAACAATCTTTAAACAAATTGACCAATTTTACTTGGGGGAAAAAAAGAGCTGCAATTCTTAAACTTTCGTCCAACCTGGATGCAAATACTGGCAAATTAAAGATGATAAAGTAGATCAGACTCAGTATTGCTTGCAGTATCTCTTCACAAAAGCGTGGAAACAAATGGAAGGCAAAAGATTAATTTATTTGGATGGAACAGAGCATGTTAAGGAACATACAATAGGCTACATTGCAGTAAATATGCTGGATTTAGCAAGATGTGAATAGTTACTAAAAAGTATTCAAAATAGATGTCTTTATAAAATAGGTTAAGAAAAAAATCCATCTAGGATCTGACATGGAATCTGAGAGATGATCTATCCACCGTTCACTGAAGCCTCAGCAGAAATGGTCTCCAGGGAAGGGTGGTTGTTAAGAAATCATTTTTTTAAGGAAGGGAAATGGCTGAGGTATGCCAAAGTGATGAATCCTCCCCAGAACTCAGGCCTCATCATTGCTGAAGCAGTCTTAGACCGTCTTGACAGAGAATTAAACAAAAGGCAGAAAACACCCAAAGAAGAGCTTTGGAGAGTCCTTCAAGAAGCCTGGAGAACTATTCCTGAAGAGGGTCGAGGCCATGGTAAAGAATAAAGGTGATCCTATATTCACTTTAACCCTGTAATGCTGTATGTATTATATTTGATACATTTTCTGAGACCTTTTGCATCACTTTATGGTTAAAAAAATGAATTTTCTGGTAAATAAATAAATAATAAATGGTAAATATAGAAACATTATCTTTGTTAATCATTTTTCAAAATGTTAAAGGGCCAAATAAAGATATCAGATAAAACAAACCGACTTTTCTCATTTTTTATTTAAAGGGTTAAAGCTTGTTAGAGCTGTACAAACTCTGTTTTCTTGGATGTTTGGGCCATTCTTTTTTTTTTTATCTAATGAATGGAGAAAAATTATATTTGCTTATTAAAGCATTTGAGTATTAAGTGGTGAAACAGATAAAAATAAAGCACTTTTATTTTTATTTTTTAACACATCCTGTAGGCCTACTTACTGAAAAACTGTCAACACATTTGCTAGACCACATTGAGGATGGCTCAACCCTCATGTCTGTGCAGGTGCTCGTGTTGACAGAGCAGCTAGTGCAAAGATGAAGATGTTTTCCATTTTATTAGTTAAACATGTCTTTCTAATCACCTGTCACTTCATCAGCAGCACCTTCTTCCCCATTCAGCTCCGCCTCATTCAGCTCCAAACTTCCCGTGACTCTAACCGGCTGACGACCGCAGTGCGCATGCCCGCTGCCTCCTGCACTACCAATGGATGCTGCCTTGCAGCTGAACGGCGCTGGCGGAGGAGGGCCAGCGCGTGCAGCTCCACCCTCGCTCTACAGTGCGCAGTTTAAATGGTAAGGCTTCGAAATTGACGGGGGTCATTTGGACTGTTTGCTTTTGGAGTACGTCGTCAACGCCGAGCTTCTCCAAACTCCAACTTTCCAAATCCCGACGCTCCCCCAGATTGCAAATCTCTTCACGTTGTGTGAGTATAATGTTTATTGAGCAATGGACCAGTTATAATAGCGTGCACCTGTCGGAGCGCATCCCTCTACCACTTTAACTTAAAAAGAGGATTTATGTGTTTATTTTTCCTCTCTGTGTTCAGCTAATGAAGTGGAACATGTCAAACTTTTAGAATCATTTGACAGGATGGTTAGCTTCTACTTTCTGGAGAAAGTCTGTTTTCCAGATTGCATCCTGACAAACTCATTTATGTGCATCTGAACTGAACAACAGTATGCCACAGTATTACCAATGATACTTTAACTTATTTGATAATTAAATTAAGTGTATTAGAGGGAAAATTTGTGCTATGATTCAGCATATTACGGCTTTCTCGGTACATTCTTTTCTTTCATACAGCTCTGCAGAAGTAAAGGGGAAGTTAAGTCTTATCATCTGAGTAGAAACATGTAGCCTAACCATGGTGTTTCCTGTTTTCCAAATATGGTTGCATTTAGTTGCTTGACAATCTACAAACTGTTGAACTTTGTGGTCTGAGTTGCAGACTTCTGAAAAAGGTTACTCATGACTCATATTTTCTTTTCTTTTTTTACATTAAACCAGTTAAACTAATCAGTGCTTTCTTTTCTCATAATTGCACAAATACATGGATGGTTTATTAGCATCTGCAGGTATAACCTTTCTATAACTGTGTTTGTACAGTTTTGTTACTTTTCTGTATCAGCCTGATGCTTCTGGGACATTCAGTAAAAGGATGCTCAGAGCAAAGTTCCCCCGTACAAATCAATTATTCATTCGAGAAAACTTCATTTTAATTTATTTTGATATCATAACTCTGAACTTTGTTCAATAGCATGGAAATCATCGGGAGTTGGGGTTTATTTGTACAACGATAACAGCAAGAATGTTTGTGAAACATTTGAGGCAGGAAATGAGTAAGATCTTTTACTGGCCCTTCAGGTCAAACTCTCTCAACTACAAATAGAAAGGCTACAAAGTCTCTGGGGGAAACATTTCCACTGGTTTATTATTTTTGACAGAGGAATAGTTTTTCTGTTTATGGGACTCATCATGATACCTGTTTTTTTTTTTTGTTTTTTTTTTCAGTACAAATTCTGATGAGCAGAATATCAGCGAGACTCGTTTATTAACAGAAACGTGAGCTCACTTTGGTTTACGCTGAATTAAACGGGATTATGTGTCACCGTGCTATGAATGATCCTCCAGTGTGATTTTTGATGCAGAATATTGTATTTTCACTGCTTTGTTGACTGTTAACATTAATTATAGTAAGTAGTCAAGCAATGATGCAGTCAGTCTTGTAATGACTTCCGTTGTCATCTTTAAAGGTTTTGGACAGTTCAGACAGTTGTTAAGATACACTGAGCAGAAATTATGTTCACACAACAAAGTGTGCATGAGGAGACTTTACAAAGGTATTAAGCTGACGAAAGGCACCTCGATTGGCTGCTTATCATCCTTAGCTGACCCCTTCCTTGTTTTCCCACAAGTGTGTTCTTGTTACCGGACTTCTCTACTGACTTTGTATGGTTTTGATCAATGGAAAGAGGCATGTTTTTATGTTAGGTGCATTTTCTGCTTGGGTTGGTTATCTGTGGAGTACATTAATAAGCTTTCTCCCTACAGTCGGTGACCTTTTTTTATTGCTTGGTTCCCATTTAAAATGTGCTCCAGTCTCAGTCTGCAAAGAGATGGGAGAGGTTTGAAGTAACATTCTGCAGACAGGAATGATTTGTTGTCTGTATTTCAGGATGTTTATAAGCTTCAGTTCAGAAGCCAGTCTAATTTGACTCATCCCAATATTGTTTTAAAGTTTTTTTGACTTAGTTATTGGAGCAAATCTATTTGGTATTTATCAGAGATCATGTCAATACAGAGAGAAGTGACAAAGTAAATGATAAGCCAACTTAAATGAATGATATGGATGCATAGTCAACCTATTAGAGGTCGATCTGACTGTAGGATTAAGCTAATCCGGCAGAACTACCCTGTATTGATTGGCAGGGATGCTCCCATCTACAGGAACCAGCTGACCCACACCATACCAGCACGATGCTTCCTAAACATGAGCTGAACTACTAGATACCCTCCAACCTAAAGTCAAGACTTTAGGTTTTTCCTTTAATAGGTCACCTAACATAATTCCTACAAAGCTGTATTTTAATTTACACTTTAAAGAGTCAGGTGCTTGCACGTTTCCTGCACCTTTTCACATGACCTCCCTCTGCAGATTGCTCTCCCAGACCCAGCCACTTCTTCATAACGTAGCGACTAGATGGTGCATTTAAAAATGAACGCCGCCAGGGGCCCACGTGAATCAAGATTGTTAAAAACCCCGGGCCCCCTCGGCTTCTCTCCCTCGCTGTTATCATTTTGCAGTAAACGATGAAGCCCGCAAGAGACATACTATTCCCTATATGGGCTTTGTTTGGGAGTTCACTAGCCTTGCTGTTTAGGTCCGCAGAAAAAGAGCCCTGCTCCAGAGAAGGGGCCCATATATGGTCATCACAGCATGAGACTGAAAGCTCCTACCAGGAGACAGAAGGGAGGGAGAGAGAGAGAGCAAAAGAGATGGAGGTTGTAAGACGTGAAAAAATAGATGTCAATAAAGCAGTGACTCAGTCGTGGAGTTTGTGGGGAAGCCACTTGAGTATTAATGTTTGACGTTTCTTCAGATAAAGCTGTTGACAAAATGCTGTGGAGTTAATTAAGATCGGTTTTCCCAGCCTCAATCTTCATATCTGCAGTTGGAAGGGGGAATTGTTCGTGCATTTCCCTTGTGGTGTGTGTGTGTGTGTGTGTGTGTGTGTGTGTGTGTGAATGAAAGTGTAGGGTCGAGAGGGGGTGGAGGTCTGTGAGAATGGCTACACTCTGGAACTCCCCGATGGAGGAAACATGTTAACTCTTTGAGCTACACCCAGACATAAGATGTAACTTTACAAACACGTGTCTGACTCTCAGAGCCATCAGCTGCTGCTTTGTGAGCAGATTTCTGCCTGTCTGTACAAAAAAGGACACTCGTAGCACAGATTTTAGGGTCAACCACAACCTACGGGTGGTCCATCCATCTTTCCTTAATATCCTGTCCATTTGTTCTCTCCAACAGTTGGCGCTCCATCCTAAGCCAAGATGTCCAAGAAGAACCCAGCCGACGACGAGAAGTTCCTCTTTGTGGACAGAGACGTCCTGAACAGCCCCATGGCTCAGGCCGACTGGGTGGCCAAAAAGCTGGTATGGGTCCCGTCCGAGAAGCACGGCTTTGAGGCGGCTAGTATCAAGGAGGAGCATGGCGAGGAGGTGCTGGTGGAACTGGCTGATAATGGAAAGAAGGCAACAGTCAACAAGGATGACATCCAGAAGATGAATCCACCCAAATTCAGCAAGGTGGAGGACATGGCCGAGCTCACCTGCCTGAACGAGGCCTCTGTGTTGCACAATATCCGTGAGCGATACTTCTCTGGGCTTATTTATGTGAGTATGAAGCTATTAAAAGCTAGATGCTCAATCCTGAAAATCATCTGATAGAAAACAAGAACGCACACTTAAGCTAACTATTCCTCCTCATATTTGTTGTCTTCCCAGACGTACTCCGGCCTGTTCTGTGTGGTGGTAAACCCCTATAAAATGCTGCCCATCTACTCAGAGAAGATCATTGATATGTACAAAGGGAAGAAACGACATGAAGTCCCCCCTCATATCTACTCCATAACTGATAACGCCTACAGAAACATGATGCAAGGTAGAAATTCTGCACTTTCCATCTGACCCATCCAGAGTTTATTAAACCACTGGATTATGGCGCTTGCAGCATTCATTGGCTGTAAGCAATCATATTAATTTGTATGAATGACAAGCTGTTTCACATTGAGGTTTTTGACGATGGCTTTAAGAGATCAGAAGGGGTTAGCTGTGTTATCAGCTGTTTTTGTTGTGCGCGCGAGTAGTGCAACCTTTCAGATCTTTGGGCTGATGAGGTGGTTTATAAAACCCACAAACTGACGCGTGCTCTCAGGGTGATGCTGTCATTTCACACACAGATAAGAGATTAGAATGCATTCAGTCCAAAAGCAGCATAAGAGTTCCATCGTTTTTCTGTAAACTCAGTGCAGTGTAAGTTGGCTTTATGCTCGGTAAAACATAAAAAGTGTCTGAGAAAGAGAGAGAGAGAGTGTTTTATGGCCTGTTTGAGAGTCAATGTCTCGTAGAGGTGACGATTATGGCCTTGGCAGAGTTGTGCTTACAGTAAATGACTCTGGCCTTAAACTGAAGTGATGTGGTTTCTGAGTGGGTCATTTCCCATAGAATCTGTCTTCATACGTTTCCAAGAGGAGGTCTTGCCCATTGGATTTAATGTTGACACGAGGACGTTCTCTCAGAGGAGTTGACATCTGGATTGAGAGATGGGTGGAGGGCAGTAAAGCATTTCCTGTTTCAGAAACCTCCCCTTCCTCATTCAAAATACCAGGGTTTTTTTTGTTGTTTTTTTTTGTCAGTGTAAATGAACGATTTCTGCTTTTCTTTTTTTTTTCCTTGGGGCATAAAAGGGAGTTTATATGTCCTATTAAATGAGTTTGAGACAGTTTCCTCAAGAAACAGGATGTTTGGACAGGACTTACAGTGAATTATATAGTCATTGTTTGGAGATCATCAAGAAAAAAATGGGATCGCTTCGTTTAACTGCACAGATCTTGCACATGCAGAGCCAGCTGACAAGATGATTTTACCACAGCAACCAAATACACATTCAGATTAATTGATTATTTGTTCTGACTTTTTCAAAAATAAGGTTAAAACAATATCAGATTTTTTTCACCCATAATCAGTATATCCAAATATATTTGTTATATGCAATGTACGTGACACATGCAATTGGAAATATAGCAATTGGTCCTAAAAATGAGAGCTGTCATTTTATTTATTGCGTTTATGAGGGGGATATCTTCCTCCAACATGCTGACATTTTAAAATAACTCAACTATACATTCATGTCATGCCAGAACATTCAAAACATGTATTGGCTATTTTAGTCCCAGTCCAGGCTCACTCCCACAGAAAAGTGTTATATGTAAGTCCACATCTATCTAGAGTATCTAAGAGTATCCATGGTTGTAGAATTGTGATGTGGCATCATATCCCAGGCTGCTGTTTTCATGATCACTCATGTGACATGATGGGGACTGAAAACCACAAGTTAGCTGTTAGTTTTGTAACTGTGCAGTCACGTCAGGTTGACCTAATTATGATAACCCATAATTATTTTTCATTCATACGTGAGAAAAATAAGACATTTTGAGTGGGACAAAGAGGAAAAGTGTGAGGAGTATGAAAAACAGTGTTCAGGATAAATCTCAAACTAGCAACCCATGCATGAGAACCCACCCTCTGCCACCCCTTCCTTCCTTCTTTATAAACCTCTGTGGCCAAATTAAAAGAAGTGAGCGCTTGGATGATGAGCATCATGACGTAGAAACATGTGAAAATATCAAACGCTGACCTGCTGATGAATTGAAACTTGTGCTGCCGTTGTTAAGGGATCCGTAAAACGGAAAATGAAGTAGTTGCATAGCTTTTGTGGTGTGGATTAAGGTCCCTATTTTATGTCCTGCCACGTGATCGAGTTGCCAAGGATCAAAAGGTTTTTCTTTCACAACAGTCTGTAATACTATGAGATACTTTAGTTTGTTTGTATGTATATTCTGTCAGCTAGGAAAAATGGGAAATGAAGATGAATTTTCCTAAACCTAACCACATAGTTTTGCTATCTAAACAAAACCAAAAGAAACTAATTTGATAGTCATGTAAGCAGATGCAAATCAAGACAGAAAACAGAAAAATGAAATGAAATGAAAAATGTTGAACTTTAACAGCCTTTATTGGGACTCTCATTTGACATCCGCTGGAGACTAATGTAGCTATTAGATATTCTTCTTCAAAACTGAGCTGAATGTATAGCTATTTAACATATTTGTGATTTGAAGGTGCATTTTTCAGACACACAGTGAAAGCTAATATTTTATTTTAGCCACATAATGCTTAACTGCTCCTAGAAATGACTGATTAAAGAAAACATTGAATCATAAAAGTGCAATTATGCCGTGCTAGAAATGTAAATAAACTGAGTCTTTGATGATCCAGCTGAATACTTTTTCTTGCTCTAAGAATGACATGGCTATTATAGCATGTTCACACTGGCGCGTGTTAAGCTCCAACACACCCGTACAGGGAAATACGTGTTTACCACAACAGCTATGATGTATAAATATGGTGTCACACAACAAGTAAACAAGAAAAGGGAGGATTTATGGCTGTTTGTGTAAGCATTTGGATTACTCATGTTTAGCATGTCGCTGCAGAGGAACCTTTACACAGAACAGTAAATCACCCAACTTTACATCCAAAGGAAGAGGAATGTGTTTTGGTTTGATGCATTTACCTCGGGGTCATGCTATGACACAAGTTTAACTGTTTGGATCACTCATTTAGTTTCATCCTTTAAAATGTGGACATATCTCTTAAAAAAAGAGTAAGGATATCTGTGCACAAAGAAGGATCCATCTCATATTGGCTTGAGGACCTGAGATCAGCATGCTGGAAAGCTTGTTTTTTTCTTTATGAAAAGAGCTGTAATGTTTCAGGACAATGTTAGTATGAACGTCTCAGTAGATTAAAACAAAGATGGGACATCTATCAGCTCCCTATGCTGGCAAGGAGTCGATAGGTTGATGCATGGCTTGGATTTCCCATGAAGTTGTAACTAATGATGCAGGATGTTCCGCGGTGCTCCAGTATGACCAGTTCACATGCTAAAGTGGAAGTGGTGCATAACTTCAGCAAATCCAGATAGCTCTCCTAAGCTTTGAAGCATTCTGCCTTCAGCTTGGCTGAGATCCCAGTCCTCCAAAATTGTACTTCAGTCTTTGATGTGCAGCTGATAAAAAAATGTGAAATTTCCAGAGGGAGTTTGTTGTCTCTTTGTAGCATAATGCCAGCGTGCTTTTCCTCAACCTGCAGCTTCCAGTGTATTCACAGGTGCAAACATCAGATAAATAGTCTTCATTTTGTGTCTGTCCTCTTTAAGTTTCATTCACTTGTGCAAGAGTTTGTGTTGTTTTTGGCTGTTTTTCAGAAATTAACAGCTCTGGCCTTCTAGCTTTCTTACTTTCTGCCATAATTGGGAATTGAGGCGTAAGGAATGGATGGAGCAGCGGACAAACTCAAGTCCACACGGAGCAACAGTATCTGTGCAAGTTTACAGTTTAGGGGAGGCTGCGCATTTTACCTGTGTATGTGTGCGTGTGCAGATCTTGGGTGTGAGGACATTGAGTTAATGAATGAATCTATTCCTGCATGAGGATGAGGAATCGTTGGAGAATACTCTGCGGCATCACATGACTTTTGATTTATCCAAATAACCGACAGGAAAGAAAAGTTATGTCTCTCTCAGCAGTGTGGCACAAACTCCCTCAGGGATGATTTGAAGTGAAGGATACAGTTACAGTTTGGCCTTACATGGACTTGGTGTATTCTCCCAAGAGTACTTTTGGAGGCAGTGTAATGCCTCATTTCTCAGCATATTTAGAGCAGATTTTCATGGTTAAAAATCAAAGTATTTGTGGAAATGACATGTTCCCTTAGGCACGGAGGAGCTTAAATCACAAGCTGGTGTTTTATTTAAACCCCCTTACTGGACTGATCTTTATTAGTGGAGGAAGTCCTGCAGTTTCACAGTGGTGTACTGAGCTTTTTTTGCTATTTTTGCAAAACAAACGCCGGAAAAAATGTTGCAAAAAAAAAGAAAGATCCCTACACTTGTAACATATATGTGTAATCCCATATTTAAACTAAAGTTATTGCGGTTTATTTCGATTTACCTCATTTTCTTGGCGTAATGTAGCTGTAAAGTATCTTTCTGATCACGACTGAGTATTTGTGGAGTGAGTTTTTGTACAAAAACAAAAATCACTTAATGCTGTAACTTTTATTTTTCCTGCAGATCGTGAAGACCAGTCCATTCTCTGCACGTAAGTGAACTTTCTCCTGCATCTCACATAAAACAAAGGATTGTGAGAAGATTTATATCATGCCAGTGTAAACACAGAGCCAAATCAAATGTCTTTTAAAGCATCAATGCCAGCAACAAAAATCCTTTAGATTCTCAGATTGTGTTGCGTTTTTAGTTGTATCGTGTTCAAACTGGGTGTGCATTAAGGATTTTGCAGCTCTCCCAGAGGGCTGTGGCCTAACTCCTCTCTCAGAGTTCTTGGCCAGGAAGTTTGCCCTGGACCCTGATGGGAGAGCCAGATTATCTCTCCAAATGTTTGGTCTTTGTTTATTTTTCCTAAACTAGTAATTGAGAACTTTGACTGGGTGTTTAGGGACAAATGAGCTCATTTTGATAGCAATGAAAGGGGTATCTTTTAATTGGTTCAAACTTTACTTTATAGAAGTCACAGTTGAATTAGGAAAGTTTTTAGGTACCATTTCCACTAAATATATCGGTGCAAGTCAATCAAGTACACTTTTGTCTTTTTGTTGTTCAGTATTTTCAGAAAAAAAGGCGTGACAGAAATCTTTGCCTTTTTTCCTTCTTTTTATTTACTGAAACCAGGATGCAGCTAATCGTTCCACATCAAAACATTTCCTCGACTCTTAAGCTTCCTTATCAGTGGGAAACGTGATGAAGAGGCTTTCGTGTATTTATCCCCGCACATGAATAGTTAACATTTACTTCCTGAAACTATTCAACTACTTAATGCTGATGAGGGGAAAAAACATAAACTCTGCTTCTTCTGGAACATGAGGCTGATGCTGTGGTAAAGGATGTTTAAGCTTCAGCAGGCTTCCAAAGCTATAAACGTTTTAACAATAATAAAAATAGAAAGCCTTGATTGCCATTTAGAGGTACAGTAAACTATTCCCCATTTCTTTTGTCCAGGGGGAAGATGAGCTCCAACATAAAAACAAAACCAGTCATTAAACAAAGACTTAACAAATAGTTTAACACCGAATAATAATTACTTAGAATAAGATAAAGCAGTTTATTTACAGTGACAGCAATAAATATACATTGAGAGTTTTTTTTAAAAAAATGTGCATCATGGAGAGGAAGAAATTATTCTTGGGTCTGTTTGTTCAACTTTTTATACTCCTTTACTGTCTGCCAAAGGACACGTTCTAAAACCTGAGCCCCCCCCCCCCCTTGTCAACTCATTTTATAATGGGGGGTACAATTTCAAATAGAGGCCCAAAAAATAGGCACAGGGGGCAAAAGATTAATAATAACATCTTAATGTAAGCTGTGAAGATATGGATGCTGACAAAAAAAAATCCTTAATAATGTACATTAGCATATTAATTAGCTGATTAAACCATAATTAGTGTCAAATTACAGTGTTTTAAAAAATCATAAAAAATGATAATAATTGAATCTGCTACACTACAATTTAAAATTGCAGACATGATCACAAAATGTAGATGTACTCGAGTACAGGCTTCAGTCTACTTTATCATTTGTGACTGTTCTTTGTCTTATTCAGCATGTCCTTACTCTCAGTGTCTCCTGGCAGTTTTCCTGGTGATTATAGTTCTCAAATTCCTCCACACAGTAGCATGAGTTTGTCATGGAAAATACTCAAGAATCTACTAAATCCACCGCTGAGATGTTGACATGTCATCTCAGCAAGGTCACCAGTTTCCTCTGACTGATATTCAGAGTATGTAAAACTAATTTTTTTTTAAAAAGTGGACAAAAGGAATGAGCATATCAGCTGTAAAATGATGTGAGGTTGTTAGTAAATGCAGTCTTGTTTCCTCATGTTGTCTTGTGGAGTACAGATTATTTAGATGTAAATAATGTGTTTATTCATGCGCGTAAGGTGCCAGAGTTAAAGAATTTTGACTGTTAAACTCTGATAGCAGAAGGGTTGTTAATAAAGGTTATAGAGCAGAGTTTTTCATTATTATTATTAATTCTTCATTATTGAGGGAATATCTTTAATTGTTATAAATTAAAATTATACAGCCATTGTTATAATTTGTAAAACAAAGTGTTGCCTTCTCACATCACATCCCAACTGAAAAGTGAATTAAGGGCGAGCAGGATGTGCAGGGGCAAGACACTAATGAATCATCTGGATGAAAAAGTCCAGCTGTTAGCTCAGAGTAAACTGCAGTGCAAGCCTGGATGTCGTATGTCCTTACCGGGGTCGAACATTACAGAGTAATTCGATTCCTGTTTGAATTTGCCAAGTCCTAACGCGAGGAGCGTCCCATTCCTTTTATGGACCCTCGGCTGCAGAGCACGCATCCATGCTGATGTCTCTGGGATCAGTCAACTTTCTTTCATGTATCCAAGATTATCATTTGTAAAGAAAGAATGTGTTCTTGCTCCTGTTTGAAAGCTTTTAAGTAATATTGTTTTTTGTTTTTTTTAAAGTGCCACATATTCTAGAGTTGAATGGTCTGACCGTTTCCCAGTCATTTTGTCGGTGCCATAAAAGGTTTTGTCCAGCTGCAGAGTAAACACGCTAATTCTGGTGCCATTAGTCTCAGACCACCGCCTCTTTGTTGTTTACAGACCCCCATTATTTAAAGCAAGAAGCTAACAGCTAAAAATGTTTTTCAAGGAGTCTAATCCAAGCCACAGCCATCGGTTGTATTAATCATCTTTGTTGCATGCCTCTACATTTTTCTCTCCATCTCAGCTTTAAAAGAAAAAGCAGAATTGATTTTTTTTTTTTTTTTTTTAAATAGGAATCGTTATTTCATATCTATTAGATTCCCACTCAGCAAGAAAGCAAATAACCAATATATCTATGTATACCATTAGATATTCTTTTCATCTAAAATAATCTGAAACTTGTAAAAACACGCATTATAAAAGGTCACATGCCGAGCAGTGAAATGATACCTCCCATCAGGCATTGTTGCCGTTATCTCTGCTGCACATGATTTCCATTCAGTTAATCCGGCTTGTTGAACTGTGAACAGAAAACTTGTCAGTGCCGATCAGCTTCATGCCCTCTCATACTTTCTATCCACGTATCTTTTAATCCATTCTAATACTCTTTCGTCCTTAGTGGAGAGTCTGGAGCCGGAAAGACGGAGAACACGAAGAAGGTCATCCAGTACCTGGCCGTCGTGGCCTCTTCTCACAAAGGCAAGAAGGACAGCAGCGCTGTAGGTATCTGTGTGAAGAGATTCTGTCAGCCAGGTCCCTTAATCTTAAACGTGTGGAGGGAATCTTCCCAGTTTAATACTCTTATATTGCCGTTTCCTCCAAATAGCAACAATCAGGATCACAGTTTGCCTACGTGAGTAAAGGGGAATGCCTGGAGTGTGTTTTTGTGTGTGGTGCTTGCGTGTTTCTCCCATAGGTTAGAAAAAGTGCATGAAGATAGTGTCACTGAGTTGTTCCAACTAAATTCTGTTTTCTTACACCGACAGTCAAGATGTAAAATTGTAGCATTCTTCTGTTAAGTGGCATTTATTTTTGTATTTCTTATCAACCAGAGCAAAAATGTTGGTATACTGTTACTGTACAAAAACTTTGAGCCACCTCTAATTTCATCATATTTTGCTTTCAAGCACCCAGAATTGGTCTTTCAGACTTTTTCTTTTGACATTTATTGTTTTTTTTTCAAATTATTCAATTATAAAAAATATATACTTAACACAAGGGACAACCTATTTAGCAAATAATCACTTTAAATTTGTATCTTTGGACACTTTGTTAGTAGCAGCCTGTTTTAAAGACACAATTCTTCAGTTGCATTTCGGAAATGAGATGCAAGCAAAACAACCACATCATGGACTGGAACTATGTAAAAAAAATAATCGGTGCAGAGACAAACAAACACAAATGATGAATTAAGGAGGCAATAGAAATGAAAAAGCGAGCCAAGGACACAATCCGTCGGGATGAGGGAGCTTCCTTGCTCTCACACACCTTTGAATCTCGGCTGATAAACGATAGGTTACGACAGTCCGACGACGCTTCTGAGGAAGACTGCAGATGCCAGTCGCAACATGTCAAAGTAAAAAACAGACATCTACTACCAAAACTTTGTCTGAAAGAAGAAACAGTGAAGCAACAAAGAGATTTCCAAAAAGCTAACAGCTGAAAATTTGGCAAATCCCAGGACGTTCTGCAGGGTTACATTGCATACATTTAAAGGAGCTGGACATATGGAGGACAGTAGAGGAAGTGGCAGGCCTAAAAAAAACTATTTAGAGCAGCTGGACAGTTTCTGAAAAGGATGGCCTTCAGAAATAGGAAAAATATCACAACACGTGAGCTGAGAGATGCATCTGGACCTTCAGTTGATCCACTGATGGTCTCCATGAAGCTATTCCTAATGAAGGCAAACAGACAGAAAAGGCTGAGGTATGCCAAGTGACACAAGGACTGCACTGAAAATCAGTGGCAACAGGTCTGATGGAGGGATGAATCCTCCTCAGAGCCCGGACCTTAACATTACTGAAGCAGTGTTGAATCATCTGGACAGAAAAGACAGCCAACATCCAAGAAAGAGCTTTTTGGAAAGCCTGGAAAACTAATCTTAAAGAAAGATAGGAAAGTTTAAGAGGATTCAGGCTGTGTTGAGGGATAAATATTGACTTCTAAACTTGTTCATATTAAACTGTGTTTGCCTTATACATTGCATTTCTATTTGCATTTGCACATATGTTGATAAATCACTGGACCTATTTCCAGTTTTACTGGTTACATAAAAAGACATGAGGGTGGCTCAAGACTTTTGCACAGAATTATACCATTTTCCATGTATCCAAAGACATGAAACACTCACTTTTTACTCTGTTGACGGGGTCGTTCAAACTGCATGATCATCATTTCAGCATCGACGCACCGTTAACTTGTCAAGCCTTAAGCTGTCCAGTGATGGACGTCCAGTTTGGCCCTCCTGAAGCGGTTCCTCATGTTGACTTTTTGTGTCATCCGTCTTCTCTGGACACCCTTTTACTGCCAGCGGAGATGAAACCGAAACCTCCGCGACAGTGAAAGGGTCTCTCACAGATCAACGAGCACAGTGTGAGCATGCCCATCTCGTGTTCTTGTCTGTCCAACGCCGGCCTCCCCCCATTCCTCCCATCCCTGCCTCTCCTCCTCATCTTCCTTTAAAGCCGGATGTACGGACGTGTGCACTGGTTGTCTTGTCGTGAAGCGATTTTTTTTTTGGACCATATATTTGCACTGTGTGGAGTTTCTGGAAGAAACGATGATGTGACAGTTTTTTTTTTTTACTTTTAAAGACCCCAACTGGGCTCAATCATCCGCTCTATGCACGTTGATGGCGTTGGTTTTGGTTTTTGAGTCTGATACAGGTTCATTTGTCTGTTGAAGTGAGGAAGTCTTTTGCCGCTGATGCCGCAAATCCACAGTGTATTATGAAGGAAAAACTCTCCTCTAATATAAAACTCAGCAGAGGAGAAATTTCTTTAGAGTAAATCTTTTTTTTTTTTTCCACCTTATCCTCCTCAGGCTCTGTCTTTGACTCCTGCTGCTTATCTGTCTTCTGCTGTAGTTGTATTCGATGTCTCAAAAATAATCCTCCTTTTTGAACTGCAACTTTCTCTTTTATTCCATCTTGCTGTGCTCTATGTCTCCTTTTCTTTTCCCTCTTTTTTTTTTGTCCTCTAAACAGGATCCTCCTCTCTGCTTTGCCAACTCTGAGTCGCACCTCATCAGTGGGTCTGTATCTCCATTTCTCACCGAAAAATAAACTTTGTGTTTTACAAGCAAGTAAGCGTGCGTAGAATATGTTCGTCCCCTGTTGGTTTACATCTCACTGGGATTCATTGAAAGGTTCAGCTCCTATCGTCTTTACATCTTTAGCTCATTTGCTGAGTTTGCTGAAGAGAGTGCTGTTATGTTGGAAAGTTTATGTAGAGGTCTGCAGCACCTGACCTGGATGCGGACCGAGAGGAACCACTTTGATCAGGTGGATTAGCTCGCTTCAAAGTGACGGAGTGTCTGCCTCGTTTACGGACTATCGGCTGGATCTAGTCCTCGGATCTGCGGTCACGCTGGAAGAGAATCTCCAGAACGCTGTTTATGTATCAGAATCATTTTTTTATTTTCCAACACAATGAGCTAAAAGATTTGTTTTTTTGTTGTTTTTTTTGGGGGGAGGGGGGTATCTCTCTTTTTCTTCTTTTTTAATGACCCCACTCTGTTTCCGCTTCATCCAAATCAGACTCTCTTCATTTAACTGATGGAGAAGTCTTTAATCTATTGTCTGGGATTTATGTTGTTTGTTAAAGGACATTTATTGATTAGTGAGGAGCTCTCATCTACTTTTTTTTTTTTTTTTTAAATGTCCCACATCAGTGGTAAACAAATCCTTTACACCACCTTGAACCACCTTATCTCTACCTGACACTGCTTACTGCACCCCCCCCCCCTCAGTGCTCAGCAGCATTTCTGTGTATCATTGTCGTCACTAGGGGGAGCTAGAGAAGCAGCTCCTGCAGGCCAATCCCATCCTGGAGGCCTTCGGAAATGCAAAGACCATCAAAAATGACAACTCGTCTCGATTTGTGAGTTTGACGAATATTTCGTCCATTTTTTTTTTTCTGCTGTCACTCTGCAAGCTTTTCTCTTTTAAAGTCATACGACTCCTTCCTGTAACTTCTACTGTCTTCATCACTCTCAGGGAAAATTCATCCGTATCAACTTTGACGTGACCGGGTACATCGTTGGAGCCAACATTGAGACTTGTATCCTTTGTCATTTGTTTTATCCTATATACTCACTCTGAGAAACAACACGTTGAGCTTCTCAACCTTTTTCCCCGCCCACGGCAAACCTACAGCGGAATAAGTGGGTATAGAAAATGAATGGATGTATGGTATTCTTTAACTGGCTGCTCTCAGACCTGCTGGAGAAGTCTCGCTGTATCAGACAGGCAATGACAGAAAGAGCTTTCCACATCTTCTACTACATGATAGCTGGTGCCCAAGGCAAACTGCGTGGTAAGAAAACTCTGAATATGCAATAAATCTATGTATTTTCTCCCAAACTCACTGTTGAACTGATGCAAAATCACAATCATTAAATTAGACTCGAGGAAAACAAGACCTGTGAAGTCCTGTTATGTTATCCTTTCACATCAGCAACAGATTGTTTCAACCAATACTCAGCAGAATAACATGAAACGCTCTATCTTTGCTTATTTGATCATCAGAGGAGCTTCTTCTGGAACCCTTCAGTAATTACCGCTTCCTGAGCGCGGGCCACGTTCAGCTCCCCGGCCAACAAGATGACGAGATGTACGAGGAGACCATGGAGGCCATGAGCATCATGGGCTTAACCGAAGAGGAGAGAATTGGTACCCGTGTTAAATTAAATGTGATGTGATTCTTGCTGGTTTTGAGAGGTTGAGTTTCCTGTCGTACGCTACATGTTATAGTTCAGTTAACGTGGTCCGTGTTGGCTAAATCTCTGATTATAGTCAGTGCATTTAATCCTTGGGTTTCCACTGCTGTCTGTTTTGTTTTTCTCTCGCAGATATATTAAAAGTTTGCTCTACGGTCATGCAGCTCGGAAACATTGAGTTTAAGAAAGAGAGGAACCAGGAACAAGCGACCATGCCAGACAACACTGGTTAGACACCTTTAGCCCCAACTAGTACAAAATCTATGTTGATCATTTGCAATCCGGTACCAGCTTCTTCTTTTTTTTCATTTTCTGATTAAGTATAACACATACCACCTTGTCTCTCCAGCGGCCCAGAAAGTGTGTCACTTGCAAGGCATCAATGTGACGGACTTTACCCGAGCCATCCTCACCCCACGTATCAAAGTGGGCAGGGAGGTGGTGCAGAAGGCCCAGACCAAAGAACAGGTAACGGATACTTCTCCTACCTGCCATCCAGCTGATTTTGTACCTACTGAATACTTTGATCTTTCATTCTCTGTGTATTTGTTAGGCCGACTTTGCTACTGAAGCCTTGGCTAAGGCTGTTTTCGAGCGGCTGTTCCGTTGGATCTTGTCCCGGGTCAACAAAGCTCTGGACAAGACCAAGCGTCAGGGAGCCTCCTTCCTGGGAATCCTTGACATTGCTGGCTTTGAGATTTTTGAGGTATAAAGATGTTTATAATGAACGAGTCAGGAAACAAGCAGCTCATATGTGCACAGTGGAAAAGAAACCCGGGCCAGTGCATGTGATTCATGTCTTTCTGCTTGTTGCAGGACAACTCCTTTGAACAGCTGTGCATCAACTACACCAACGAGAAGCTCCAGCAGCTCTTCAACCACACCATGTTCATCTTGGAGCAGGAGGAGTACCAGAGGGAAGGCATCGAGTGGAACTTCATCGACTTCGGCCTTGACCTGCAGCCCTGCATCGAGCTCATCGAGAGACCTGTAAGTCATACAGGGACAGTGATTAAACATAGCAATTAAACCCATTGCAGTAGCAAGTTCTCCAACTTCACACAGATGTAGTTTGAGATTTAGTTTGTTTTCTTTGCTGCTGTTAAATTCATTTGTGCATTCTCTGCAGAACAACCCTCCCGGCATCCTGGCTCTGCTGGATGAGGAGTGTTGGTTCCCCAAAGCCACAGACGTCTCTTTTGTGGAGAAACTCGTGAACACACAAGGGAACCATGTGAAATTTGCCAAATCGAAGCAGCTTAAGACCAAAACGGAGTTCTCCCTTTTCCATTATGCTGGGAGGGTGAGTGTGAAGCATCCTGGTTTCTAATGATGACATGACCCAGCAGCTGCACAGGTCTAAAAGTAGGCCCAGAATCTTTCCTAATGAGTGGTGTGATATGTTGTAGAAAAATAATTACCAAGAGTCTGGTTGAGGGAAGATTAACTAAGGTTATTACAAAAGAGAAAGACGATGTGCAGAGTTTGACCCACAGATGGAGGGGCAAATAAAACAGTATGGCTGTGAATAAGATCGAGTTCTGTCTTTGAGGCTGTTCTTGTCTTGCCAGGTGTATTTTTAATACCTCTGCGAGAAGTCCATGGTGCAGAAGTCTCTTAAAAATCATCAGCATGTAGATATTCATAATGTTCTAAATAAGCTTCTGCCACATCACATCACAATTTTATGATTACACAAGCATAATGAAGAAGTCCCCTTCAGTCTCCTTTCATGCATGAATGAAAAGAGACTGAAAAGGCAAAGAATACTTTTACAATAATATAATTATATCATTTTTAAGTCCTTGATAAAAATAGGAAAGAACAGAACACAAACAAAAGACTTCTCAATACCCTACGTAATCAGACCAAAATACAACAAGTAGCTACAACCCCGAAATCTCCTGTATCTAAACAAGAAAACAGCTTAGCGTGGGTTTTCAAAGAAAGAGTTCACAAAGTGATTCACCGTGAAAAATAAAATAAAAACTGGGCGAATTAAGCACTTTACGTTAACAATGAGAAGGCTGTGGCTCTTGGCTACATACGAAGTGATCCATAAGCTAAATCTGACCTTCAGTATCCTCAAATAAAAATATAATAATCCAAATGAATAAATAGAAAATGGTGCATGTGCCTTTAAAGCTTCAAGTGAGTGCGCTTCTGTGTGATTCTCTCTACATTTAGCATGAACTAAAACTTGTATCAAGCCGACTTTGAATGTCACAAATATCTTTTTTTTTTTTCTAATCACAGGAGTTGACTCGACGGGTTATGCAGTATGTTTGATATATAGGCTGAATGTTAATTTATTAAAGGAGCAAAACATCAAGTGACCAAGCATTGTTTTTAATAGACATTTATTCAAGTATAAGCGATTAGAGTTAGCCACATGTTGTCATACAAGCTTTTGTAGGAACCAGAAACTCTGAAAGACTACAACGTTAATGTTAGACGAGGCTAGCGTGCGTGGTGCTTCAGTTTCTTTATTTATCTCAAGACAAGAAAAGACGACTGGCAAATCTGTGTGTAAAGGACAGAGCAAAAGCAAAAATAAACATAAGGCATACACAATATCAGCATTATTTGATAAATATTCACATAATTTGGACAGGACAGTATAAGTTTTGAACACAAATAAGAAATAATTCCGATGTATTGCACATGAAAGAGAGCAGAGAAATGAGCTACGATAGCACAACAGGTAGGTGGAGCTGGTCAATATCCTTCTATACGCCACCTCCTTGATGGTATCCAGTGGGCAACCCAGGACAGAGACGGCTCTATTAACCAATTTGTTAAGTCTTTTCCGGTCCTTCCCAGCACACAATGGCATAAAAATAACTAAAGAGGCTGATCATCCCTCATTTACATATTTATTTACATATTAAAAACACATAATTATACACAGTAAGGCAGATGAATGAATTCTGAGTTTCAGAGACATGGTTAGAATAATCTCACTTTTTTTTCATCCTTTAGGTAGACTATAACGCCACAGCCTGGCTGACGAAGAACATGGATCCCCTGAATGACAACGTTACGTCGCTGCTCAGCAATTCCTCCAACCAGTTTGTGCAGGACCTCTGGAAGGATGGTGAGAAGTGTGAACACCAGCGCACACACACACACATACACAATCTGACTGATCTGAAAGTGATTTACAGCCAGGAACACAAGCTGTTTGTTCACATTGTCTTGTGCGTCCGTGTGCTTCAGCCGACAGAGTCGTGGGTCTCGACACGCTCGCCAAGATGTCAGACACCTCCATGCCGAGCGGCTCAAAAACCAAGAAGGGCATGTTCCGTACTGTAGGACAGCTTTACAAGGAGTCTCTGGGGAAACTCATGACCACACTGCACAACACGCAGCCCAACTTCGTTAGATGCATCATCCCCAATCACGAGAAGAGGGTACAGATGTTCAGAAAAGCATGCATTAGATATACGTTAACAGAAATAGTAGGAAATGCCACTATTTCCATTTAGCTGATCAAATGTGATCTTCTCAGGCAGGGAAGCTGGATGCTCACCTGGTCCTGGAGCAGCTGAGGTGTAACGGCGTGTTGGAGGGAATCCGAATCTGTCGACAGGGATTCCCCAATCGAATCGTCTTCCAGGAGTTCCGTCAACGGTGAATTTTGAACCATGTGCACCAGGTTTCAGATCTGCTTCCTAAAATTCCTGCGTCAAGTGTGACGTCTCTTTATCTTTTCACAGCTATGAGATCTTGGCTGCTAGTGCTATTCCTAAAGGTTTCATGGATGGCAAACAAGCCTGCTGCCTCATGGTGAGTGCATAAGTTCAACATATCCATCCGTACTTATTAAATTAAATTCAACATTCATTGATGTGAAGTGTCACTGATCTCCTCGTCTGTGTAGATCAAGCATCTGGACTTGGACCCCAACCTGTACAGGATCGGACAGAGTAAAATCTTCTTCCGTACAGGAGTGCTCGCCCAGCTGGAGGAGGAGAGAGATTTGAAGATCACTGTGATCATCATCGCTTTCCAGTCTCAGGCGAGAGGCTTCCTGGCCAGAAAGTATGAATATAAATGTCTCCAAAAGTCATGCTTCACTCTTTAGAAAACTGTACTTCCTGTGATGAGTCACACTCCCCGCAGTTTCTGCACATCCAGTGTTTTGGACAGTATTTTGGCTTCATTTATTCATCAGGGGGGGAGGATTTCATCATGGCACTTTGTCTTCTTCCTGTTTTGTCTCCATAAATTAGAAAAGTGCATTGAATGATTTTTACTGCTGTGTTTTTAAAGGGCATTTGCCAAGAGGCAACAGCAGCTGACAGCCATGAAAGTGATCCAGAGGAACTGTGCTGCCTACCTCAAACTCAGGAACTGGCAGTGGTGGAGGCTCTTCACAAAGGTTCATTATTTGTCTATATTTGGGTTGTTGAATTCAGAAAAGTTCAAAACTGCTTTTATATGGTGCTCATGACATTTTTACATCCTCTTCTGAACAGGTCAAGCCTCTGCTGCAAGTGACCCGACAGGAGGAGGAGATGAGTCTGAAGGATGAGGAGCTGCAGAAAGCCAAAGAAGTGGCCGTAAAGGTTGAGTCAGAGCTGAAAGAAATCACCTTGAAACACACTCAGGTAAAGGATGAAACACAAACAAACACCTTAAATGTATTTTTCTTCCTAAAACTGGGTCCAGCTGCCAATTTAATTTCTTATTGTCCTCATCATTAAATTAATCAATGAAAGCAAGCCAGTGAGAAGAAGATGCTGTGAGTGGTGTAATGATACTGAAGCTAAACAGCCTCCATCTTTGTGCTCTCCAGATTGTTGAGGAGAGGAACGCGCTGCAGGAGCAGCTCCAGGCCGAGACGGAGCTGTATGCAGAGGCCGAGGAGATGAGGGTCCGTCTGGGAGCTAAGAAACAAGAGCTGGAGGAAATCCTGCATGAGATGGAGGCGAGGCTGGATGAAGAGGAGGAACGCGCTCAGGCGCTGCAGCTGGATAAGAAGAAGATGCAACAGCAGATGCAGGTCTGCAATTGATAGATGTTTTGTTTTTTGTTTTTTGTGCTCAGCTACCTTTCATGTGACAGATTTATTTGTTTTATTTAATTTAATAGGGACAGTACACATTAATGAACATTTCCATAAATGTGTCAGTGTTCGCTGCAAAGCTAATTTTCAACTGTTGCCCCTGGGCAAGGTGTAGTTTTGGAAAAAATTATAAAACTTAAACTTACATATACACATATCACACAGCATCTCACACAATACAATATTTAAAGGGAAAAACAACGACTCAAAAATAGAGAAAATGTAATTACCATAAAAATTAGATGGTTATTTACATTATTTAAAGCAAGGCACAATTATTTGTATAGCACGTTTCATGTACAGGACAATTCAAGGTGCTTTACAGAAAACATTAGAAGCATTAGAGCGGAGTGCAGAAGAAGCATTGAGAAGTATTAAAAAAAACTGACATTTTAGAAAAAATGAAATAACAGAATGATAAGCCATAAAATGAAATCCTCAGAGAAAATAGGATATATCAGTTGTTTTCATAAAGGACGCCAAAAAGAAAAAGTTTTTAACCCTGATTTAAAACTGCTGAGAGTCTCAGCAGACCTGCAGGTTTCTGGGAGTTTGTTCCACA
>JBBBVU010000004.1:28823984-28846351 GCA_037177055.1 Atherinosoma microstoma
TCTCCGTGTTTAGTTCTGACTCTGGGAACTGAAAGTAGACTTGACCCTGATGATCTGAGGGATCTGGTTGGTTCATACCAACAAGCACCTCTTGTTAATGAAGTGCAGCCATTAAATGATCCTGGCTCGTGGTAGGAAACATACACCATGCACCAGGAAACCTGCAGGGTTCTAATGAATACAATGCTGGTTTGATTACAGCCAGTATCTAGGTTGAGTCTTGATGGTGTTATATGTGGGTGATGAAGCTGTACAGACTGACGGTTTTTTTATGTGCAGGAACTGGAAGAACATTTAGAAGAGGAGGAGGATGCCCGTCAAAAGCTGCAGCTGGAAAAGGTTACCTGCGAAGGAAAGATTAAAAAGTTGGAGGAGGATGTTCTGGTAATGGAAGACCAGAACAATAAGCTACTTAAGGTAGGTTTTTGGATTCTCCATTCATTTGAGATTTGACAAGTCAGTGCCTTACTAAGACAGCTCACATGTTGTTTTTAGGAGCGTAAGCTGATGGAGGAAAGAATCGCCGACTTCAGCTCCACTTTGGCAGAAGAAGAGGAGAAATCGAAGAACCTCACCAAGCTCAAAAATAAACACGAGTCCATGATTTCTGAATTGGAAGGTAATCATCTTTTATGGATTACCAAAAGCATTTCTGCCAACACGGTATGAGCTGCTCTCATTTAGAAGAAACGGCCGTCGTCGTGTGGATTTAATCTCTCCTCTGTCTTAGTCCGCTTAAAGAAAGAAGAAAAGAGCCGCCAGGAGCTGGATAAGGCAAAGCGCAAGTTGGAGGCCGAGTCCAACGACTTACAAGAGCAGATGGCCGACCTGCAGGCCCAGATCGCCGACCTCAAAGCACAGCTTGCCAAGAAGGAAGAGGAACTGCAGAACGCTTTGGCCAGGTGATGCCAGACTCTCGTTATTCAATTCTTTAGCTCCAAATTGTCATGGTAACTGTCTCTTTTATTTCTGTAAAGCTAACTGGCATCTTTGCTCTCTCAGGTTAGAAGATGAGACAGCCCAGAAAAACAACGCTCTGAAGAAGATCAGAGAGCTGGAGGGACACATCTCCGACCTACAAGAGGACCTCGACTCCGAGCGAGCGGCCAGGAATAAGGCAGAGAAGATCAAACGGGACCTGGGAGAGGAGCTAGAGGCCCTCAAGTCTGAGCTAGAGGATACCCTGGACACCACGGCCACGCAACAGGAGCTGAGGTACGTCACCTTCAGCTCATGTATGTAAGCTCATTATGAAGTGAAATCATATTAAATATGTGACTGATAATGCCTCTGATGACCACCAAAAGTATAAATATTATGCTAAAAAAAATTTTTTTAAGTATTTTATTTTACCTTTATTTAACCAGGTTTGTTTGTTTATTGTAGGGATCCCCTTTAGCTACCACCATAGTGATCGCTAACCTTCCTGGGGTCCCAGTTAAATACAGAATACAGATTTAATAAGAATTCATTAAAAAAAAACAATAATAATACATTTTAAAATAATATATATAATAATATATAATAATATAATATCCATAAACGCATTAAAATACACTATTCAAAAACAGAGCACCTCAGAGCAGCTTGGATTTCAGAGTTCGTTTAAATAGAAGCAAGCTGGATAAATCTTTTAGTTCTTTTGGTAAATTATCCCAGAGTTGTGATGATCTAAATAAGACAGACTTTTGAAATAAATTTGTTCTTGAATGGTCAAATCGGCATAACAAGCTCACCGAGTGGAATATGTATGCGTCTGGTTTACATATCTGATGTTTTCAAATATTGCATTATGTAAACCAGTAAGTACTACTTTTTTCCAAATATTTAGTAAGTTATATTGTAATTTTTCTTGGCACATGACCCCAAGATAAATTATGATGCATTTGTTTAACATTAGAATAGTACGGGCATTTCAGCACTAGGCGGGCCGCCTTATTTTGGATGACCTGTAGCCTTGCTACGTCAGCTTTATTTGCAGCTGAACTTATAGTAGAGCAATATTGAAGATGGGATAATACAAATGAGGTGGGTCCCATTGAGATTAACATTTCTTTTACAAGGGAGCCCTGGACAAGATGGCAGCAACGAGAGTTAAAACAATAAAACGTAACACAAAGATACAACATATAATTTTTGGTTTGTTTTTAAATAAATACAGTACCAATTCAGCTAAAACTGTTACAGACTTCTGTAACAAACATTTCAAATATCCCAAAATGCAGTCTTCCCTAATTCAGTGAAGGCATGAGGGACCGAGAACAACAAAAAAAAGTCCTGAGAGCGCAGGCATTACCCACTAGAAAGGCGAATAAGGAGGCAGTTTCAGTAACCAGGGAGAACCCCTCAGATCACTTTGTAGACAAATATATGCCAATGGTGCCATCGCCGATAATATAGTGACATCAGACCAGACCCTTCATGTATGCAAATCCTGATCAAGTTTGATCCGTGTTGCTGTAGAGCCAAACGTGAGCAGGAGGTGACGCTGCTGAAGAGAGCCATGGACGACGAGAACCGCACACACGAGGCTCAGGTTCAGGAGATGAGACAGAAACACACTCAGGCCGTGGAGGAGCTCACTGAGCAGCTGGAGCAGTCTAAACGGGTAGGCCTGCATTAATACACACATAATGCACCGTGCAAAAGTCTTGAGCCACCCCCTCATTACATGATGCTCTGCTGTCAAGAAGCCAGAGTTTCTTTAAGTCTTTTAAAGTGGTCTTGAGCAATAGTTCTTAAGGCTTTCTGAAGATCTTTCAGTTTTTCTCTTTGGACACTTGGCTGCTTTCTTTCTCATTTTCAGTCCAGTTATTGTGCTTGAACATTTTCGGATGTTTTTTTTTGTTTGTTATGCTCTTAACACTAACCAACAAAAGCATTAAAAAGCATCTAACTCCAGCAATAGACCAGAATTGTCTCAACACATACAGAGATGGAGAAATTGGAACCGAATCAGATTTATCTATGATAATAGTAGCCTGTCACAAAGATGCATAATTTGTTAATATTCCATTGGATGCATCAACAAAAACAACAAAGTTTTGCAGATAACAGTTTTGCAGATGTACAATAGAATTTTTGCATCAACAAGATGATTCCCAAACAACTGCTTCATGAAAACTTGGCATATCTCGGCATGGTGTGCAGCAGGTAGAGGACAAAAAAAGTGTCAGGCCTAAAACAAATCTTAATATTAACTTTATCTGAAAGCAAATCTTACACAGGACCTGAGAAATGGATCCAACCCTTCAGTTGATTCATTTACCGTTTACTGAAGCCTCATCAGAAATGGTCTCCATGGAAGGGCCACTCTGATGAAAACAGGGAGAAAAGGCTGAGATATGCCAGTGGTTCCCAACCTGGGGTCCCCTGAAGAGTACAGGGGGGTCCCCCAAGGTTTGAACATTCAGAGCCATTGTGATTAATGCCCACACATTGTACCTATTTTAAGAAAAAGAAACTAAGGCTATATGTTGTTCATTTAACTTTGGCTTTATCTACGGACAGGACTCAGCCAGAATCCAGTATTTATGGTGAGAATCTCATTTTTGAGAGTATAAAACCAGTATGGTTTCAGCGCGGGATGGGGCAGGGGGTCCATGGCTTTTTGGTATTTGCGTGAAGGGGGTCCTCAAGAAAAATAGGTTGGGAACCACTGTAGGACACAAGATTTAGACTGAAAATGGAGTGGTGGATCCTCCTCAGAGCCCAGACCTCAACATTATTAAAGCTGCGTGGAATCACCTGGACAGAGAATGAAACAAAAAGCAACCAGCATCCAAAGAGCAGCTTTGGAAAGTCCTATAAAAGAAGTCTGGAGAACTATTCTGGAAGACAACTTGAACAAATGACAAAGCTTGTCTAGAGAGATGAAACACAGAGGTGGAGCTTAATTTTGAAAAAATGAGTTTGTCATGCCATTAGGCCGTGTAGTGAACCTATTTACTGCTCTATCAACGCTTCAGGCCAAATCGCCATGTTTCCTTGTTTAAACTGTGCTGGGTAATGCAGTTCCTCATGCAAACTGATTTAGGGGTCTAGGTATAAAATGTCATTAAAAACTATTAAAATGGATTTATAGGGTTTTGGAAAACAACTCTTTATATTGACTTTTCAAGCTTGCATGAGTTAAACAAACAATTTTTGCCTCATATATTGCATTTCCATCACGATTGCATGTTTCCGTTGATTGCTGCACCTATTCAGTGTTCTCCGTACCAGAAATAAAGAAATAATATTGGCTCAAGACACTTGCACACCATGCACATATCTGTAGTTCATACCGACACCTTCCCTTATCTCCCCTGCTTAGGTGAAGACAAACCTGGAGAAGGCTAAACAAGCTCTTGATAAGGAAACGTCTGAATTAACCATGGAGGTTCGGTCACTGACTCAGGCCAAACAGGAAGGGGAGCACAAGAGGAAGAAGCTAGAGGGTCAGGTGACAGATCTTCAGTCACGCTTCAGCGACAGCGAGAAGCAGAAGGCCGAGCTGGGCGAGCGCTGCTCCAAGATTACCGTAAGTGTCTTTCAGTAGTTCTTTTTAATCGGTACTCCATGCGAGCGCCACACTTAAATGCTGATATGACCTTCATCTCTGGCAGGTTGAACTGGAGAGTGTGACAAACCTACTGAATGAAGCAGAGGGCAAGAACATCAAACTGAGCAAAGATGTTTCCAGCCTTACCTCCCAAGTCCAAGACACGCAGGTGAATTATGCAGCTGAAACATTTCCGAATAGCACGGTCAACAATGAAGTGACTTAAATCACGAACCACTGAGCTGCTGTGCTGCTTGCAGGAGTTACTGGCTGAGGAGACGCGTCAGAAACTGCAGTTCTCCACCAAGCTGCGGCAGGTGGAAGACGATAAGAACAGCTTGCAGGAGCAGCTTGAAGAGGAGATGGAGGCCAAGAGGAATGTGGAGAGACACGTGTCCACTCTCAACATCCAGGTTAGAAGTCATGCTTCTGGTTGTTCAGCTGAATATTAGACATTTTTGGTAAAACAATAAAGTAAAAATATGTGATAAACT
This sequence comes from Atherinosoma microstoma, assembly GCA_037177055.1. Taxonomy (NCBI): domain Eukaryota; kingdom Metazoa; phylum Chordata; class Actinopteri; order Atheriniformes; family Atherinidae; genus Atherinosoma; species Atherinosoma microstoma. The sequence continues at coordinate 28,829,022 of JBBBVU010000004.1, forward strand.
AGAGAGAGATGTCTGTAAAGTAACACCGTCGGTGGAGGAGAGGAGCGGAAGCTGGCAAATAAACCGAAAATTTATCTTTAAACACAGTTTGGGTTTGTGCTCAGTTATCAGACGCAAAGAAGAAGCTGGAGGAGATGTCCGGAAACGTGGAGCTTTTTGAAGAAGGGAAAAAACGTCTGCAGAGAGATCTGGAGGCAGCCAACACTCAGTTTGATGAAAAGGCCTCGGCGTATGACAAGCTGGAGAAAACCAAAAACCGTCTGCAGCAGGAGCTGGAGGACACGCTGATGGACCTGGACAACCAGAGACAGATCGTGTCGAACCTGGAGAAGAAGCAGAAGAAGTTTGACCAGGTCAGAGAAATCAGAAAAAAAAACTGACTCAGTGCAAATTCGAATGAAATGTGAGTATTTGCTTTTGTAGGATTAAAGGAGAACAACATCTTAAGGTGTTAAAACTTTCAGGATTTTAGTCCCCGTTTGAATTTTAAAGGATGCTAATTGAATTTGTGGTTGTGACATTTTAATAAATGCATGAAAAGCACCTCTTAAAACAGTGAAACAGATCCATTAATCCATGACGATAACCTTCCATTCTGACCTCCAGATGCTGGCCGAGGAGAAGAGCATCTCCAGTAAATATGCGGATGAGAGAGACCGGGCAGAAGCCGAGGCCAGAGAGAAGGAGACCAAGGCTCTGTCTCTGGCAAGGGCTCTGGAAGAAGCCCAAGATTCCAGAGAAGAACTGGAGAGAGCCAACAAAGCCCTGAGGTTGGAGATGGAGGACCTCATCAGCTCCAAGGATGATGTGGGAAAAAGTGTGAGTGCAGCCGAAACTTCACGGGAGAATTTATTGAAGTGAAAACAAGCAGAGCATTTCGCCTCATTTTAAACGTATGTACGTCGATGGCAGGTGCACGAGCTGGAGAAGTCCAAACGAGGCCTGGAGGCCCAGGTGGAGGAGATGAAAACCCAGCTGGAGGAGCTGGAGGACGAGCTGCAGGCGGCTGAGGATGCCAAGCTGCGTCTGGAGGTCAACATGCAGGCCCTGAAAGCCCAGTTCGAAAGAGACCTGCAAGGACGGGACGAGATGGGCGAGGAGAAGAAGAGGCAGCTGGTCAAGCAGGTAACCAGAGGCATTACATCCGGGATCTTATCCAGCCTGAAGCGGCGTCACGCCGGCTGGAACGGTAAACAACGACGCTTTCTGACGGCAGGTCCGCGAGTTGGAGACGGAGTTGGAAGATGAACGTAAGCAGAGAGCTCTGGCAGCGGCGGCCAAGAAGAAACTGGAGACGGACATGAAGGATCTGGAGGGACAGATCGAGACGTCCAATAAGGGACGAGAGGAGGCCATCAAGCAGCTCCGCAAGCTCCAGGTGGGCGAGAGGAGATGGAGCAGCACATTCAGCAGGGGCTGGCTGGACAGTCTGTCTTTTTACAAGAACTCCGAAACAGTTTCATATATTCTTTGTTATTAATAGTTTCTTTTTGTAGATCAGATAGAGAAAAAGAATAGAGAAACATCTCATTTGCATTGCTAATAAAGATCCCAGCTCGAGTCCGAATGTAAATTCGTGTCCGCAGTAAAAAAGAGAGTTGTTGCAGCCTTTAATGAGCTGCTTTAAATGACTGATGAAACATGGCTCCTACTAAAGAAAGTAATGCAACTCGGTGCTGTAGCTAAAGATGCTGGCTGTCCCAGTCGGCTCAGCGGTGGCTTAAAATCTGGAGCAAATGGGAAGGTTGTAAAAGGTAAAAACACAGGTTGAAAAAAAAAGGACAGAAAACGTAAAGCAGTATGCCTTGAAAATAAGAAATGTACAACTTAAGAAACTAAAACAAATCATCAGAGTCAGCTAAAGGAAAATTAACTCTAAAGAGAAGAAAACACGGTTAGAGCGGGCTGAGGAAACACAGTTTTGGGATCGTGAGGATTGGATGAAAATCCTTTGCACGAGGAAATGATACCAAACTTTTTATGTGGGCAGAAAGTTTCAGCTGGTAAATTATAGTTTTGTTCAATATCTGTGATTTTTTTTTTTTTACTTTTTCTTTAAACATAACATCTGTATGAGCATCCTCCAAGAATTTACTTAAAGTTTGCAGCTTTATAATTAAACAGAAAATGCTATGAAGAGCTCTTGAACACAGGACTTGGCTACAGGTCAAAGCTCTCGATGTCTCATCTCTCTATCTATGTTTCTGTTTCTCCCTCCAGGCCCAGATGAAGGACTACCAGAGGGAGTTGGAGGATGCCCGAGCTGCACGGGAGGAGGTGCTGATCACTGCAAAGGAGAGTGAGAAGAAGGCAAAGAGCCTGGAGGCTGAGCTCATCCAGTTGCAGGAGGTAACGCTGCAGATTCCTAACAAGGTGACAACTTTACTGCGAGGCGAAGCCTCAAATAATTGAACACATCTTCAATTTACTTCTAGGACATGGCTGCGGCTGAAAGAGCACGAAAGCAGGCGGAAGCGGAGAGAGATGAATTGAACGATGAGCTGGCAAGCAATTCCTCTGGAAAGTGGGTGGAAAGTTCACGCTGTTGCTTTTATCTGAGAAGCCAACAAAGAAAAAAAAGTGCTGGCGGTGACGTTTCCTTGCTGTGGTCCGTGTGTTCAGGTCGGCTCTGACGGACGAGAAGCGCCGCCTTGAAGCTAAGATCGCCCAGCTGGAGGAGGAGCTGGAGGAGGAGCAGAGCAACATGGAAATCCTCAATGACCGGCTGAGGAAGAGCACGCAGCAGGTGAGCAGGCCGGAGGGGCTACTAGAGTCATGACTTAGTAGAAAGAAACAGCCTCAACTTTTACTGTGGATGCGCTCCATCCTCAGGTGGATCAGCTGAACAATGAGCTGCAGGCGGAGCGCAGCACCTCCCAGAAGAACGAGAGCGCCCGACAGCAAATGGAGCGCCAGAACAAGGAGTTGAAGGCCAAGCTCCAGGAGATGGAGAACCAGGTCAAGTCCAAGTTCAAGTCCTCCATCTCTGCCTTGGAGTCTAAAGTGGCTCAGCTGGAGGAGCAGCTGGAGCAGGAGAGCAGGTCTGGCACAAAGAAGATCACAAAGCATCCGCCTTAAAAAAAGGATATAAATTACAGATACACTAAACTTGGAATTTGCATTTTTGCTGAAGCAATGTCATTAAAATGAGAAAAACTCTTCCCCATCTCGTCTCAGGGACAAGCAGGCGAGCGCCAAGAGCGTGCGCCAGAAGGACAAGAAGCTCAAAGACCTGATGATGCAGGTTGAAGACGAAAGGAAGCAGGCTGAGCAGTACAAAGACCAGGTAAAAAACACGAAACGCCACAACTTAAAGAAAAAGAAAATCTGGACAGTTTGGATCATTTTCAGGGATGAGATATCAGGAAATTCTCTCTGTTAACACGCCAGGCGGACAAGGCGAACTCTCGCGTGAAGCAGCTGAAGCGGCAGCTGGAAGAGTCGGAGGAGGAGTCTCAGCGAGCAACAGCCGCCCGCCGGAAGCTGCAGCGAGAGCTGGATGAAGCCACCGAGGCCAACGACGCCATGGGCCGCGAGGTCAACTCTCTCAAGAGCAAACTCAGGTACGAGGAGGTGCCGGAGAGCCGGGCCGTTTTCACATTTCTGTGCCCGGTGTTTTTGTCTGCATCACCTTTTATTTCTGTGGCGCCAACAGCAGAACAGATTCAGCCGGAAGAAAAATACACCAGTTACATTAAGATCACAACTGTCCTCCGAACCCCTGCAGCACCGTGCACAAGTCTTGAGCCATTCCAGATTTTTTTTAAATGTTTTGGCAGCAAAGTGAGATACAGGTGATTCACTGAAACGTGTTCAAACATAAATAGACATTTAGTATAATATGCAGAAAACAGAGTTTGTTCAGTTCTAATGAGCTTAAAAGTCTATGTGACACCTTTATTCTTCAACACAGTATGAACCCTCTTAGACCAGCTTTATAGTCATCTCTAAAGGAATAGTTCTCCATGTTCCTTGAATGACTTTCCAAAGCTCTTTTTTGGAAGTTGGCTTCCTTTTTGTTTCATTCTGTCCAGATGATCCCACACTGCTTTAATAATACTGATGTCCAGGCTCTGAGGAGGATTCAAACCCTCCATCAGACCTCTTGCTACTGATTTCCAGTCGAGTTTTTATGCCATACCTCAGCCCTTTCTCCTCGTTCCCCTTCCTTAAAAGCACCACGACATAAGTCGCTGACCTTATAACTCTGGAGCTTCTGCCTCATTTTGATGGTCCAGTCAGACAGTATTTATATAGAGACGTTGTTGCATCCTGAGGCTGGCCGTATTTATTGTGCACCATGGCGGATTCATCAAACACAAGAGTACATTATCAAAGGAAACGAGGAGAGAGAGAAACGAAAGTGACAGAGCAAGGAGATAAGACGGGAGTCAACATCAGACTGAGTCTTACTGGCTGGAGAGAGCTCAGAGAAGAGACAGGGTGCAAGACAATTGCTGAATTAGCCTTCGTTAGGGGGCGCAAAAGTTCAGTAGTTCAGCCTCTTTTGTCCTCCATTAGTCCCACTTCTTTAATGGCACGTTACACACCATGCAGATGTGCCAAGATTTTGGCTAATAGCTTTTTGGACATAAAACTGGTTCAACCCTTGATTTGGGTGTTTATGCTTGAATGATTCATAGGTCAGGGTTAAGTGGCTGAACAAGTAAAAGTCATATTCCTCAGAAAGTGATCGAGACCTTTTTTTCCTTTTGGGAAAGATTACGTCAAAGTCTGGCTCCTTGGAAACAAAACAAAGAAATAAGGGATGGCTCAAGACTCTAAGAGTGCTTAAGGGTACTCTGTCAGAAAAAGCCATCTTATAAGGATTGTAAACAAACCTTGAAGCACTTAAACATTTGTAATCTTTGTGGAGGAAGATCTTAAAACAATTTCTGAGAAAAAAGGAAAACAATAATGTCCATCTCTATTACAGAGGCAACCCTGAACCTAAGGAGTAACGCAGCAGGTACCTCTGCACCTAAGAAATGCCCCGTCGCCATTTCTCATTCATTTACAATGACTTTTCATCCTCCATGATCTTTTAACGCTCTGATTTCTTTCATTGAGGCTAACTGAGAGAAACATGGCTCATCAGCTTCCAGTAACTTCACAAAAAAAAAAAAAAACATTGAGTTAAAAGTCAACTCCCCATTTAGTTCTTATTATTCCCTTTTTATTGATGGCCGTGTTTCTCTCAGTGCTTGGTTTAAATGTCATAAACCAAACTCATTTTCCCTTGCAAGGACCTAAATGAGTTACAAAGATAACCAGCGTGCTTGAGCTGTAACCGAAGCACAACCTGTTACATTCTGTATTTCATCGATCCTCCCTGCAGTGTGCAACACCTGACACACACCTCGGCGAGCACAGACCCCCAGCACGTCCTCTAACTGCCATGATGTGTTTTTTTTTTTTGTGTGTGTTTGTATCTGTGTCGTGTGTGTGTGTGCACTTCTGTGGCTCTGCAGGCGTGGAAATGAGCCCTCCTTTGGCAGCACGCAGCGGCGCATGGGCGGAGGTCGAAGGGTGGTTGAGGATGCTTCGGAGGAGGAAGTCGACTCCCAAAGTGACTTCAATGGAACAAAGTCTTCGGAGTGAGGGACGTTAAGGATATCAGAATTACTGTTCGGGGCAACGTCTGCCGCTTAAAACAAAAGAAGTTCAAAAGCCTGCTTTGCTTTCTTCCATATCACTTCAAAATATATATATTTTCCTCTCATTCCCAGTAGTGATCTTATCTTGGAGCACATGTTGCTGACACAAACCAATCAGAAGGACTTATCCATGAAGTTGTTGTTCTGGTGGCTCTGCTGATGTGTGACTTGCTGTTTGTTTAGTTTTGAACTTGCACTGTTTTTTTACTGCACTGAATGACTTATTTCTTTTCTTATGCAAGTTTTGTACACAGTAATAATAATTAAAAACTAGGTGCCTCTAATTACCAGCCGCCTTAAACGTAAAGCAGAGAGAAGGAAATCTAGAGATGTGTAACTACTATCAGCGACTGTCGTCCTGTTGCCTGTGACTGCTGTTACCGTTTCAGAGCAGCACTGAACTGGGTTCAGATTGAACACGTAGTCATTTCTAAATCCAAAATCGGTGTTGGCATTTGTATCCCGAAGAAATATTTAGCCCCAACGTGATTTTTTTTTTCTCTCCTTTTTAGTCATTGTTTTTAGATTATTTGCACCTTTAACTGTGCCCTTATATACTCAGCACAAAAAGGAAATTTGTGGGGGGGGGGTTTGTTTAACTACCCTCTTTAATAAAGCCAACCGGTGTTGTATTAGCCATGGTTGGAAAGCCCGATTAGTCACCTTTACGACGAGGTAGAACTTGTAAGGATGGTGCTTCTGTGGAATGAGCAACACAGCTAAACAAAGTGAGAATATTGCTGCATTATTATTCATTCAACAGAAGCACAATATTTAACAAGTTCTACTTCATTATAAAAGGTGACTAATCATGTATAATTTAACACCAACTGGTATTATTAAAAAGGGGCAAAATAATCCACCAAACACAAAATTTCCATACCTTTTGTGCGGAGTTTAAATTTAGATATCTTTTAGTCTGGTAAAAGTTTAGGGTCACATCATTCATAAAACCATGAGCCAGTTGTCAATATTGGACACTTAATAGCAAGTGTTATTTTATATCTCCCCTTTGTTCAGATATTTAAAAAAAAAATCTCATTTGATAATTTTATATATCATCAACTAATGTTTACATGACACCTTTTGTATCTATTAATTGTTGAACACCTGCACAAGAAATAAAGACATTAAAAAAAAAAATACTTTGTCCTTTTAATTTCTGTCTTGGTCAGTAACTAAATTGATTCACAACATTATTGTCATTTGTTCAGATCAATAGGAAAACAACTGCAAACCAGCAGGATAACAGACGGGTATAGTACCTCAGGCACATACAGAAGCAGTTGAAGAGGCGCTGAATACAAAACAACCAGAACACAGTGGTCAAGTATTACAATTAGTTAGCTCCTCTTAGCCCAAGAAAGACTAAACGGCAAACACAGCTTCAGTTCATCATGTCGCTAAACTCTGGCTAAAGTGTGAATATGTAACAGTATCATCTGCTGAATGAGCGGATGGATGGCAGTTATGGCAATTTCAGGTTAACCAGAAGTATTTCAGGAAAACGTGCGGCTGTCGCACCCGATTCACTAGAACTCCTCGTATAAAAAGCAGGAACAAAGTATTCAATATAGGCTCTACAAACCTGCAGATATATACTATCAACTGTGCTTATCTTTAAACATGTTTAAATCTATTATTGCTCTGTATCTTCTCCCAAACGCTCGCCATGTAACCCTTAAAAGGCAGAGTGGATTTTCCCAGACCCATAAGAGAATTATTACTATACATTCAGTAGTGCACAAGTGCCCATCTAAAATTATCAGCTGGAAAAAAAAAAAAAGAGTAAACTAAAAAAACAAACAAAAAAGTTCCAGTAACACTAGATCCTAAATCTAAAGCATGACAAATCTCATCTGAGGCAGAAACCCTAAAACTACTTGTCACACTGATAATCTTTGCATACGAGAACAATGAGGGATCTGATGAGACAAATCTGTGCAATGGCAGGAAACGGATACCCACAAGGAAATATACATTCCCTTATTTCAAAATATCTGACAATGTAAATTTTAAAAAAAAAAAACAACAAAAAAAACAAACATAACCCACATCAGTATATCAGTAAAGGGATATTTTTTTCAAGTTGGGCTGTGAAGTAGTCATGAGCAGTCAGTTTTACCTGCAGTAGACACAAGCCAGAGCGCGACGAGTCAATTCCTACCATCTAAAATAACTTTTCCACTTTCGCATCGGATCGGATAATTGATTATTTTATCAGATTTCTCAAATAATATCTATGTTGCTTCGGGTCATTATCATGGTGGCTCAAAACTGATCAGCTGTGACTAACAATTCCACCAATCTGATCATAAAATGCCTGACTACTGTCTGCTTCAAGTAAGCCGCTGGGCATGTTTACATGTAACTACAGGGCGGGCGGGGGGGGGGGGATTGCATAATTTGGACCAAAACTAGACATTTAAAATGCATGTAAGGTCTCAAAACCAGACTAATATGCTCATTTGGGAACAAATCCTTCCAACAAACTGCTCATGAATACTAAACTCAGGGGGAAAAAAGTGTCACTGCAAAGCAAGGCTCAAAAACTGAGGAGGTAATATCACTAATGAAGGCAGTGAGGCTAAAGTACTAAAACTTATTTCTTCTCAACTCATTAATTCAGTCAGTTTGGGATCTCTGGCAAAAAAGAAAAAAATCAATTTGCCATCTTTTCAACCAACGATATCCAACAACTGATTATTTCGAGCCAATGGTTGGAAGGAAACGCATGTTTAAACTGAATATTATTTCAAACTGAGCATATCTGTCATACGGAGAAAGAGAACAGTTTCGAACTTTCTTTCTTTTATCACAGCTTTGGTTTGAACTCTGTCATTAAAACTACATTTCTCTGACTCATAAATCGCCATCCAGTTTCTTGGTCCCTATACCAGAGTCACTTTCCAGTGCCTGTAATTAACTGGTCCTTATCAATTAATGAGCAAGTGCAGCAGCTACACTAAATGAGTGTTGTAGTCTCTGCTGTACTTGATCCATCACAGAAAGCAGTAAACATAGAAGGTCTGGAAACACAGTGGAAACGTGGTGCGAGTGAGTGGTGGGATCTCCATTCCTTGATGTTCCGCAAGACGTGGTGCTGCTTCCTGTGACGTGATAACATATTTGCCTGAGCCAGTAGAAGTCCATGACGGATGGTGCCGATCTACTCGCTCTGGAGACCCCGGTGCAAGATAAGACGCTTTCTTGTTAAACTAGTTCCGCAGGTTAAGAGGCAACGAGGGAAAACAGCTCAGCTCAAAGTCCTGTTATTGTAGTTTGAGAAAGAGGGAGGGAAGTAGGAGGGGTGGTGTCTCACCATTTTCCCCCTCTTAAAGCAGGATCTTGACCCCTCCCTGAGGAGAGTGGGGACCCTGTGAGAGCCCTCTTGGAGGAGCTGGTCCAAACTCTAACCGCTTCACCAAACTGAAAGTCAAAGATAAAAGCAGATACGGACATGAGCATATCACCGAGTAATCAAAACCAAATGATGTTCTAGTATTCTTCGTCCTCACCCGTCGTACTGAGGAGGGCTAAAACTGCTGGCTTGGACCTCAGGACCTGCTTCTGAAGCTGGAGAACTACCAGGTCCGGGTAGGAGCGCCGGTCTACTCTCAGTGGTGTCGTATACGAAATCTCGACAAGATGCTAGCTTCGACTCCAAATTCTGAAAGGGATCATACAAAAAGTCTGCTCGAACGTGCAAAACCAAGGTTTGGATTTGAATATAATTATTAAAAAAACGCTTACCCCAACTTTCCTCAGCAGCTCGCCCACAATATTTAGTGCCGATATTCTCGCAGATGTAGTGAGAGGAGTGCCTGTTAGACCATCACCTGCAACAAAACGGATAACAGCAGTTAAGTACACAGTACGAAATATATAATTTACATTTACAGCACAAGTTATTAATGTCCACTACCTCGCCGGATACTAGAGTTAGGAGGCGTCATGTACGAGTTGATAGGTTTGGAGGGTGTGACGGGGATAGATGTGTTCACAGAAGAGGAGCCCGGCAGATCTGGGCGATCTGTATCCTTGCCCAGGCTGCTGGACGGTCGTCTCTCCTTCTGTCGTACAGCCAGCTCCTGGCGAAGGTCTGGCACAAGCAAAACCAGATCCGAGTCAGCGTTTATGAAAAACTGTCACACTTACATCTAACTTAGTACTAAGATTCAACTGGAGAGACTTCAAAACAGATCTAAATCCTGTGATAGCTCCTTAACCGTTTGATAAAAACAATTAATAGTTAAAGTAACTAACATTTCACAGCTAAAGAGCAGTGATGGAGGGGTACTGCAACAACATGGCTGTGTTTAAATCATCCAAAAGAGGCTGAACAATTGAAAATATATAGTTAAATACGACTGCACATCAGTTCACATATAAAGAAAGAGAATATAGATAACAGAAATAGAATGACTAAAGCGATGAATGAAGGATTGAGATGTTATTAATCCCTAAAAGGAAAACTATAAATAAACACTGGACTTGATGAATTAATCCAGTATCAAAATTCACCGAGTGAGGTGAAAGAGAAAAATCAGCAGGTCCTGTGAACTTGAGAAGCCACAGTCAGAGAGAGTCTTGTGTACCTCTTGCTTCGTCCTTCAGCCTCTGAACAGATTCGAGCAGGTTCTCTTTCTCGTCCAGCTCACTTTCCAGGAAGGCATTTCTCTCAATGACATGGTTCATCCGTTGCTCGAAGTCCTCCAGAGACATGATGGTAGCCCTGATACAAGCAGAAGCAAAGTTTCTGTACATTACCTTCGCTGGAATCATACATATTAATGACTATAACCATATCAGTGTGTCTATATGCATTAAAGTCAGACCAAATCATGTCACTGTGGGATATTCCAGCAAATCTATAGCACAATTCATACGAATTCATTTTAAAATGCTTGTAAAATGTAAGAAAAGGTTTGGCTTTGTTTTCCATCTCTGCAGTGCCCATTACTTTGACATTTTCATCAGCTGAAAGGAAATAAAGGAAGTAAATACTGGCATTTTAAGGCTTAAGCCCAAGAGAATGTAGCATAAATCATTACAATGCAAATCAAGAAAACATAAACAAATTAATTAATAAATAAACAAAAAAACTAATTGCATTCTGCAAAATAATGACATAAGACCTCTTAGTCACTGACCTCTTAGTTCGCTCTAGGTCATCATTGGATTGCTCCAACTCCCTGATATACTTCTGCAGATGATCTTTAACCGCTTTGGTCTCTGCCAGATCTGCTTCTAGCGTTGAGATGTGTCTGAAAGCGTCAGAATGCTGGGCCTCAAATTTCTCCTGCAAACAGCACACAAATCAGCTCACACTGACACTGCAGATGCTACAAGGTCATGGCAGGTCAATGCAGCTACCGTCACATTTTATAAAATGACTGGTGAGGTTTATTTCTAGACTAACCGAGACATTTAATGATTTACTGATAACATATCCTTTCCAAACTCTGTTTTTGCCCCTTACAAACTTTGCTAAACCAGGGTTTTTATGTAAAATCCTGCCCTAACTACCTCTATTAATAGTCCCTTCCCCATGGAGCACCAAAAATAGCAGTCAGCTGCTTTATAGTAAGGCAGGATTTTCCAAGTAATTGTGGATATACAGAATTTGGGTTAATATAATGCTGCATCTTCAGCTGCATGTCATTAACTGCAGCTACAAGCTTGTCCAGCTATATAGACACACATTCTTATAGACATTAAAAAGGTGCTCTACCTTTATAGTTTCCAGTTCCAGCCGCAGTCTGTTGTTATCCAACAGCAGGTCTTTGTTTCGACCCTCATATTGCTTCAGCTCCGTTTCCAGTTCTGCTTCATAATCTCGACTCATCTGCTGGAATTCATGCAGCTCTTCCTGAGACTCCTCTGCCCTGGTGACAAAAGTATCCTTAACACGTCCATAACATGGTTGTGGCAATCAGATGTAATTGTTATTTCTATTTCAAAAAGGTAGCTGGTTGAGAACCAGTATGTCATGGATAGTTACCTTTGCTGGTGTCTCTGTGCCTGCTCTTTCCAGAACCCCAGCTCCTCCTCTAGAGATGCAAATGAATGTGCTGCTGGCTCCACCATATTTGCTGCTCTGAATAGGGATGGTGGTGAAGTACATCAAATTAGAGCTTTTCATTCTTCCGTCATCTAGCTCGAGGACACATACTCACAATTCAAACCTCACAACCGTTAGCCGACGCCGACCGGGTTAGCTTATAGAAGTCACCCCAATGTAGAGTTTATCATATTGATAAAAACCCGATGATATACCAAATAAACATGTTCTTTTGTTTGTTTGTTTTTTTTGTTTATGAAAATGTAAAGATCGTTCGTGAAAGTATAGTATAGAATACACCAGCAAGCACTTAGCTAACTCAAAGCTAACCAGGATAGCTAAGCGGCTACATCGGAATTTACAATTATAAATCTAAATTAATCTAGCAAAGAAGCAGACTCACCTTACTACAAGGGTAGGATTACAACATACTACAGGGGGGGGGGGTTGTATTTCGACGTTAGGGTAGATTTCCAGGGGTCGGCGTACTGGGACTTGTACAAACTAATCTCTTCCTACGTTAGCTAGACACTGAACTCACCAACCAAATACAAACGAACCTCCGCTTCTTGGATGCGATTGGACATTGCTGATGACGTAAGGTAAATATTAACCAATCATATTTGCTAACATCAGCGCCTGAACGCTCTGGCTAAACTAAATAGCTGTCGGAAGGCGGAGCCTCAGACTTGGTCTCTGCCTTCTGTTGTGATGCCTGTTGTCACGCCGAAGAAATAGATAAACTGTCAGTGGGTACAATCAGTGGTTCCCAACCTGGGGTCCGGGAGCCACCAAGGGGTCCCCTAAAGAGTACATGGGGTCCCTGAGGCTTTGAACATTCAGAGCCATTGTGATTAATGCCCATACATTGTACCTAAGTAGAAGTATTCTAATGAAAATTAATTAGATTAAAAAGAATTAACAAAAGAAATCCACTATCAATTCCCTGAGAATGAAATCAAAACGTTGTAGTAGGTTTATTTTTATTATCATCATTATTAGTATTAATATTTTATTATTATTATTATTGGTGGTTGACTGTCCAAGTCTTGTTCCTGAGGGCGATTGCTGCTCACAGGAATGATCAAGTATTGCAGAGGTAATATTAGCAATGATATATGTAATATTAGTAAAGAAAATAAGTTCAATAGCCTTTCATGACTTAACTTTCTTTCATTCATTTTACAACCTCAAACAATACTCATTCAAATTTTATGTAAAATACCAGGGAGTTGTCATAACCCCATCAGTTTGGATAACTTAGAGCTTATCTCCCTTTTATAACTGATGCACTGCACTACACCACACAAAGACAGTCTCAACAATGCATTTCAGAATCAGAAATACTTTATTAATCCCAGAGGGAAATTAATGCATTATACTGCTTATTTAAAAGGGAAAGCACACGCACACTATTTAACCCAGTCAATGCTGTCCCAGTGAGGCCGTCACTCCATCATACGGGTAACACTGAAGGCAGTCAATGCGCATTCATACATACAGCCAATTTCTCATCACAGAACAACATGCATGTCTTCACACCATAGGAAGTAACTTGCATTAAAGGTAGAAAAATAAAAAGGGAGTGGGGATTGCCGTGCAATCGGAAACAAATCATGCTAACTCCACACGGGGAGGCACCAGCTGACTAGCAGGCTCCTTTTTGTTCTTCTCCGTTTTGTTCTTCTTCTCTTCTACTGCACCACCGTGCAGTCCCTTGAAAGTAAATGTCCGTGTTTGTTTTCGGCTCACTTTGGATTGATTCTACTTGTTATAATTTCCTACATATTCGAACATGTTAACCACGTTTTACTGTGTAAAGTCTTCCATCCTTGGAGGTAGGCTATTTATTAAACTGTTTTCAGAGCAAATAGCATGGCTTACTTGGATTAAAAGGTAATTTGGAACCAAAGCCAAACATTTGGTTCAATTAAAAAAAACCTAAAAAAAAACAACAACTATATAATCATAGTAAATTCCTTGTTCATAGAAAAAACAATGTTCACTGTCAGCCACAGATTGCATTAGATCCAACACACTTGTCCTCGGATTTATCACATGTATCAGAAATAAGACACCAGAGAGCTCTTGAGCTAAACTACAGGCAGTGGGCACTATCTTCTGTTTTCCAAAGATTACAGTGTTATTGGTCTTATAGACGTACATCCATCAGCTCAGATAAATATAAAAGCAAGAGTTGGCTCAGATTTCTCCTTTTCCATCCCAGCAGAACTTATCCTCACCTCCTAAATGATCAGAAACAAGGCATTGTTATATGTAGATAAACAAACAAGATAATCCTCTATTTGTCTCTGAAAAGGAGGAATGGGTAATAAAATAAGCCAAGGTTAAATTCAACTCATATCTATGTGTTTTGGTGAAATTACACAGCATCTATAAGCAGATCAAATGTCCTTCCTTACCTCGGGTGAATCATTCGTCAGCCTTCTTTGTCTCTTTGTTGTTCTTGCGTGAGCACGTCTTCTGACTATCCAACACATCGGTCTTCACCTGACCCAGAGTCTGTAGCAAGCACATGGTGTCAAACCCCTCTCCGCCTGCCTGTTGTAGCAACTCCAGCACCTGTTAATGAGAAATGCAAGCTTCAGTTATAAAAAAAAAATGTGACTGAACTGGACCTAAAGTGTTGATGTTGAAACCCACCTGCAGGCACTTGTATGACTTCAGTTCGCTCAAGTTCTCGCGCAGGAACAGCAAATAAATACTGAGATCGTTGTAAACAGGCGTGACCGCACCCAAAGCGCCAAATCCAGGCAGCATTTCGTACGGCCGAAGGAAGCTGGAGCTCTGCCTCGCCGGCCCCAGGGCGGCGTACACCACCAACGGAGCGAGGAGCACATACACGCCCAGGTTGATGTAGCTGAGCAGCCTGAAAACACCCACTGCTACGAGCTTGCACTGAACGGCAGACGGCACCGCGCTGTCGTTCTTCAGCACGCCGGTCCGCAGGTCGCACGGGAACTCGTCGGTGAGAGAAGCCAGCAGGATGTAGTAGGCGAGGAAGACGCTCGCCAGCAGGAGGGTCAGCAGTGTCAGACCCCGACAGGCCATGTACTTAACCACAAGGCTGCGAGAGAAGCGCTTAGTCTTCAGATACTGCTCCACTAAAGGGTATTTAAAGCAGCCCTCGGTCAGTTCTACAGCAGTGCTGCAGAAAAAATGCACACGGACATAAAACACAAGGTCACATTTTGCTTATCATACTTTGTATAAATAAAACAAGAGCTATTTGACTGAAAGAATAGCTTCTAATTAAACTATATGCTCAGTTTTACACCATTTCCCATATATATCTGTTTTACATGACACTTTATAATTAAACTTAATTTCCTTGAAGGTTTAGTGTCACCAACAGGATGGTGTAACAGCTTGCATTGCCGACTTGCACCATATCTTCTTCAGCGCTACCACTGAGGACAACAAAGACTAAGAAAGTCAAGCTGTGCTCCTCTGCAGGTGCAAAGTGAGGCTGAATCCTCTGTGTGTCAACAAGCGGAATGACTAGTGATTTTTTTCATTATTATTTTTAATTTTATTTGGAAAAGGTAGTACATAAAGGAACAAAGCAGAATTTTTAATAACCAGTTTACATCTTTCTGAAGTCCTTTTCACACTCCACCACACCTAATGCTCTAGGAAGTGAATAAAAAAAATGTGCACCATCACTGGATCACTGGTTTATCCCACAGTCTCATTGCTGTGACTATGCTGTTGAAGATAAACTCTTATATCAGGGTTGTTTTCCTCATTTTAATCGATTATTTGGGTCAAAATGGCCGCTCATCCTCTTCTCTTTCCAATCCCTCTGTCTTAATTAAGATGATACATTTTCTGCATTTGTTGCTTCGGATCTTTTTATTTCGCAGAAGTCTCATCAAACTTATTTAGACATCTCCGGGATTTACCTTTGGGTGTCTTCGGATGCATCCTTGCCATCTAACGAAGCCAGATTCTTGGCTAGTTTAATGGCCCGATTATAAAAGCGGTCCAGCTCCTCCATGATGAAGCTGAGGTCGGAGGAGAGGTGCGGAGCTGCAGTGAAACGCCACAGCAAGGCAGGGATGTACATGAGGATGGCCAAAGAGAGCAGGATGTATGGAAAGAACTGGAGGGTGTGAGAGGAGACAAGACACAACAATCTGTTATTGTATTATACTGAAACAAACCGTATCTAAAGCTTTATTCTTACAGTTTTGTCATGTAATCTTACATGTAGTGATTTGAGTTTTGTCCGTCCATCAATTCTCTACAGCGGTTTTGTCTTATGTAGGAGGGAAGGGGGCTGGAGTATCCCAGCAGCTATCGGGCTGCTCACACTCACTTCTAGACTCAGTTTAAAAATAAGCATTTAACTTCACGTGCATGGATGGTGAGAGAAGCCGGAATACCCAGAGAGAGAGGCCAGACATGCACAGGGAAGGATCCCAGCTGAGACTCGACCCAGCAACCTTCTGGCACGTTTGAATTTTGAAAAAAAAAAAAAGAAGTGAAATTTGATTTTTTTTTTTTTTGGCTTTGCATTCACTTGTAGTTTTATTTTGACCTCACCTTTGTCTTTCACTCATTTCTGTTTCTTTGCTTCACACCCGTTATTGCGGCTTAACTGTCCGAACTCGCTTTCTGACCCTAACACGACTTACGTTGCATTTGCGTTCTAATCTGCGGCCGACAAAAAAAAGTTTCATTCCCGAGCTCACCCCGCCCCTACATCCTCCCAAGACAGGTGATGCGCCCAGGTGAGGGGCAACTATTTGTAACCACGGGATACACCCACCAGTGATACATCCACCATGCAAGTGCCAATCGGGTGTTAACAACAGCATTTATAGACGTTCAAATGACTTACTGTTTGGCTCCTACACCTGTTTTGTGTTGAGTTGAAACCCGACTGCCATCCACACCTGGCTGGAATCGGCCATCACTCACTCCCTACACATTATCCCCAGTTTGTGCTTCTCTTTCTCCTCACATGGAAAACGATGGACTATTCGCTCCATGTTGGGAGTGAGTCGGTGCCTTGAGAGGAGGCGTTTAAGTTAATCGGGCTCTTGTTACAGAGTGGAAGATTGGGGATGTTATACCGGTTCTGTCGCTAGTCATTTAATAACTGATCTGACTTCCTGTATTCATGAGCTGTAGGTTTGTAACAAACAAACAAGAAAAAGAAACAGTAAATACAAGCAGAAGAGATGAGCCTCTACTGATGGGTGGCTATGCTCACACTTTGGGATAGGAGGGGGAGTTCCAGTCATCCAGGAGGTGCTTGAAGTATACCTGCACCTCCACACTGAAAGGAGCCATCTGGGGAGCCATCTCTGCCAAGACTGTTCCCCTTTAACTCACTCCCAGACAATTGGCAGAAAAGGGATGCATGGTTTCTAGTTTTCACTTTTGCTCTTGCCTGTGTAGTTCATTCTTTAAATTAAATTTTTATTCTTTGAACCCATGTGAACCCTGTTTTATTATCCTGACATCCATCTATCTATCTATCTATCTATCCATCCATCCATGGTAAATGGTAAATGGTAAATGGACTGTACTTGTATAGCGCTTTTCTAGTCATGTGACCACTCAAAGCGCTTTGACAC
>JBBBVU010000004.1:28846451-28881382 GCA_037177055.1 Atherinosoma microstoma
CATCCATCCATCCATCCATCCATCCATCCATCCATCCATCCATCCATCCATCCATCCATCCATCCATCCATCCATATATATCTGGTACAAGCCTGTACCTTGTGTAGCCATAGTGGTGAGCTGCCAGCTTGTTGTTGCACTGCAGCCCAACAAAAAGAGTCCACATATGCAGCTTGTCTCCAGGAAAAGTTAGTGGGAGCGAAGCAGCTGATCTGGGTACCTGTGTAAGGACAAAATAAAGAGCAGGTAAGCAGGCATCTTAATAATTCTGCAAACAGAAAAGCAAAACAACTAATGTTTGTCTGCCCTCGTGGCCTCATTTGTTTCTGGGTTGCTTGCAGCATATACTTTGCATCAGTAACTAAGCCATCCCTCATTACAATGAGGGTACAATAAGCAATTCAATAAAGCATGTTCAATTCACAACTGACCCAGATCCTCAACAGAAAGTGTTATGTATGTAGGCTGCTATATGTGGCTACTGTATCCACAATGAGTCCCTATCTAGTGAAGGTTTTGGAAATATTCATGAACACTACATGTATGTCTGCTAGCATTCCCACCTCCCACAACATTCTAGCTGTAATCAGCATCATTGGGTTAAATCTTTTCTTTCTTTCTTTTTTTTTTTGTAAAAATAAAACAACAGAAATCAATAGTAATTATTATTCTATGATTCTATATTTCATACTTCATGCACCTCCTCTGGAATCTAAACTTTTTGCATGCATGATGGATGAAATTACCCTGTGTACAAAAGAAGAGGGGGAAAAAAAGCACAATCATTTTTGCAATCATGTTTGTGTGACATGTTCTCCATCTCTTTTGCACAACAACTCCATATATCACCATCTCAGCTGTTGAGGAGAAGCGTTTCTATAATCAGCAGCAGCTGCGCTATGCATCATGTCAGGGCGTGAAAAAGGGTGGAGACTAAAACCACACCTTCTCCACTTTTCACACCTCCATACTCCTGTGGATAATATCACATCGCTTCACCTTCCACTGCACGTAAGTCTAAGTTAAATTGAGTTAGATTGGGCTTCCCTGCATTATTCCACACGATGGACCCGAAGATGCGCAGAATTCAACTCACCTACTGACACCTCTTGAGCAAAAGCGAGCGAGATGAGAAACAAAGGTAGTCCCACCGCCACAAACGTGACTATTTTGTCCACCGCTCGCTCCAGACGCACCCCTTTGTACTTCGCTTCCGTGGCATCTTTTAGCAAAAAATCGGAAAAGACGTACTCCGTGGCTACGGAGGCTATCGCCATGACGGACGGGAACAAAAAGCCGCTGCACCCGAATCGTTAAAAATGCACCCCCTTTTGTTTCTTCTTCTTCTTTTTTTTTTTTTTTCAATTAACTGAGAGCGAACTTCGTCTGAGATGTACTAGGTTTCGAGAGAGGCCCTGTGGAGCAGAAATGTTGGGTGATATATAAAACGCAGGGGTGGTAATATTGTTTGCCTTCCTCTGTTGACAACGACGGGATTATCGTTGCACCTGCTGTCCGGTTACTGAACCCAGACATCAGCGGGGTGTGGGTGCAGGGTGTCCGCCAACCGCTAGAGGGCGCCGCGGTTATCTGCTCGGAGCACCTGTTCCACAACAATGCGGGAAAATGTGTTTTTCAATCTTTTTATTTGTATGTTTTCAACCGAGGCTATTTAAACAAACATTTTTTTGGTAGATCAGCACAGCTCAACTTACTTTCTATCAAAAACTCTTTCCAGAAAAGATGGGACACTGTTTAAATATAAATCAAAACGGAATGCAATTGTTTACAAATCTCATCTATCCATATTTTATTCCCAATAGGTCATAAATGACATCAGATGCTTATACTGAGACATTGTGCCATTTCACGGGAAACATAAGCGCATTTTGTGTTTAATGGCAGAAAAACGTGTAAAAAGTTGCAACGGGAAAGATGATGTTTACCATTGTGTAGCACCCCCTCTTCTTAAAACAACTGTCTGTAAACATCTGGGGAAGGGATGAGACCACGCTAATTTTCATTTATCTGACCACATCAGTGCAGTTTTTAACTTTGCCTCAAACCATTTTAAAAGACAGCTTTAAATTGCATTTGTGGATTGCACAGCAAACTGTGATTTCTGGAAGTGTTCCAGAGCCCATGCATGGAGTGATTTCCAGCAGAGAATCGTGTGTATTTGTAATGCAGTCCTGCCTGAGGACCCCGAAGTTCACGAGCATCCAGTTTTGACATTTGCCTTGTTCCATAGTTCAGATTCCTCCCGATTCTTTAGATCCTTTTGATATTTATACACTGTAGATGGTGGGATCTTCAAAGTACTGTGCGAAAAGAAAAAAATTTGAGGGTCAACATATGACTAGATAGGCACTATATAAGTATAGTCTGTTTACTATTACCCCTTAGACCTATATCTTGATAACCTACTCTTTTGTAGTTTTTTAAAAGGGGTCTTGAACAGTATTCTGTAGTTTTTCTTAAGTTTTGGATTCTGTGGTGGCCAATCCATGTGTGAAAATTATGTCTCATGCTCCCTGAACCACTATTTTACAATCTGAATCTGATGAATCCTGGCATTGTCACCTTGGAATATGGCTGCGCCATCAGGGAGAAAAAAAACCCATTGATGGAATAACCTGCTTATTCACGCTGCACCCATCACTCTGGAACAGAGTTAATCTGGACTCATCAGAAAACATGACCTTCCTTTGCTCCAGAGTCTAATCTTTATGCTCCCCAGCAAACTGTTGCTTTTTTCTCTGGTTAGCTTCACCGATTAGTGGTTTTCTTATGGCTACACATATATTCACTTTTATCCATTGAGTTCCCTTCACAATGTGCGTGTGGAAATGTTCTTCCTTTCACTGTTAAACATAGCCCTGCGTTCTACTGTTGTTTTTCTTCCATTTGATTTAACCAAATGTTGAAGTGATCACGATCATTCAGGGTTTTTTTCCAACCACTTTTCTTCCTTTGAAGATGATTGTTTCCCTCTATTCTTCCGGTTTTTAATAATGTCTTGGATTTAACCCAATTTTAGTAGTTTCTACATCTCCTCAGATGTTTTGTCTGCTTGATGCCAATGATTTGACCCTTCTTAAACAGACAAGTGTCTTTTCCACAGCCACAGGGTGTCTATCAACATGGTTGTTTTAAGAAATGAGAATCGACTCATTGCATCAGTTGGGGTTAAATAACTAGTTTCCAGCTGAAAGATAATCCGCCATGCAGTAATTATCGGGCTCATACTTGTTTGCTTAGTTAAATCTGGGTGGTGACTTTTCTTTTTGGCCAGGCATTGTATAAATGAATGAGGGGGTGGGTTTTTGCATAGCACTGTATATTGAAATTTGTGAAAAGTCTCAAATGTAACGTGTCAAAGACTAGGATATCCTCCTGTATTATGTTGTGGGGTAACTGCATAAAATGTACAATCTTTTAAAACTAAATAAAGCTAGGATAGAAAATTGATGGAGTCACTTACATGTTCAATCAGAATTGTCAAAAGCAATTACTCTTAATGGACAGTGCAAATTTTACAGTATGTCGGATCCTTTCATTGTAAATGTTTTTGCTGATGCTGAAAAAATTAAATGAAATCTACCGACAGGAAAGGTTTATATGATCTTTGACATGCACTATAACATTAAAATACTCCTATTAAAAAATATAGGGTTCTGAAACAAAGTAAAATATTTTTTTCGGGTTACTATATTTATTTTTACTCTTTATTACAATATCACTGTAATTAAAATGTGAACACGTTATCCTGATTGATGTAACAGGGTTGTAATTACACACTTTGAGCTGCAATCTGGTTGCATCATTCCCATTACGTTAGCTGTTGCTACCCAAAACTAATAGAAAAAGTCTTATCCCACATAAAATTAGCTTAATTGTTTTTTTTATTTTTATATGTCATACATTTAAAATCCTCATAGTAAATTTAAAGAAACTTTTTTTTAAAAAAACTAAAAAAACTGTACGATGTTAGTTGATGTGTTGTGGTTGCTTTTACAAAATTTGTTGTAAACAACATAATTTACGACAGCTAATCGTACTTTCTGGCAGCAGTCGGTTACAAAAAGGTGCTCGTTTCTAAGGATACTGATAGAGGGAACGGAGCTTTGAGGAAAATGTGAAAGAGGATACCTTCGCAGGTAGATAGCTAAATTACTAATTGTTGTGAAATTGGCACGTTACCAGGAAATAATGTTTTACCGTAAATATATTTAGTGGATAGCAGTTGTGTTTGTAAATGGCTGCTCGAGCTAAAGGAGTAGTGTTGTTAGCCAAAAAAAGGCTACAAGCAGGTTACGCTAACTTTGTTAAAGGGCTCGCTCATTTCGGTTTGCAGGCTAGTTTAGTTAACTTAACAAGCCAGAACCGATACTAACTACAGTAGATAAAACAACAACCAACAACCTTAGCTAGCTGGTGGCTAACTTGATATCAGGTGTTTGTTTTCATGCCTTGAATTGGTAAAACGTAGCCTATCTGTTGAATCAGCTTTATAAAATCAGTCCAAGTTGCTATCATTGTAAACGCCTTCGGTATCGAAAATCATTTTGTTGTTGTAAAGTTGGCCACAGAGCTGTTATGTCAGACACGCCTTAAACGCCTGTGTTATAAAACAAGTCAGTAAGAGCTACAATCGCACCTCTTTTCCAGTGTAACCCTCAAGAACATAACATCGTTGTCTTTCCTTTGTACAGGAAAGCATGAGAGAGGCAAGAGATGAAGGTATGGTGAAAGACCCCTGTGGTTTGTATGATGGAAGGACTTGGAAAGGAGAACTCCATATGCAGCTCTAGACCTATCCCATGGCTCAATAACCCCAAAACAGAGGCCTCGACCCTGCTATGGAAGCTCAAAGACTGCTTCTCCTCAAACGAAACCACCTCCGCTCACCAGACCAATAAAGGAGTAGGTATTCATTAATCTGTGGACATTTAAAGTGTCTTTACACACATTTAAAGCACTAACATGGGATATCTTGAGACTCTTAGCGTAAGATTAGAGTATTTCAGATACATTCTTTGAGCATTTTTGTGAATTTTTTGGTACAAGTTCCCTGGTCCAGTATGTCAACTGTTTTGCTGTACAAATACTGCTAACAAGCTTTACTTTTCTGAACTTATATGAAGCCTCTTTGTTTTGTAGTGTATTATGTCAGAAGGGCAACTCAACTAAAGGAAGGTAAAAACATTTACCTGTTTAAAAGAAGATAGAAAATGCAATAATTACATAACTATAAGCTTGGAGAACAAAAGTTTAATCCAGGACAGTAACAATGGTATGATGGTGTTTAAAGCCAAACATATTGTGGTGTTGTTTTTTTGTCTTTAGTATTGGAATTTTTTCCCCCCTTTTTTTTCTGGGGATGTGTCAACTTCTGTTGTGAAGTAGAAGGTTTGAGTAATGTGATTTAGAGATGAAGTGTAGTGTATTTTTAAAAAATACTTCCTTTTCAGACATGGAATGTGAAGATGTAAATATTGTTGAAGACAGAACATGTTTGAAATAAACTATTGAAGATGCATCAAACTGAAATATGTAAATATGTTCTTTCTACTCTGCAGCATTCAGAACTTGCCTGTGCTGTTTTTCCACTGCTAGTTATTCCTTTTTCAAATACCGTTTACTTTTCTGTACTTTGTTTTACCCATCATGTGGTAGTTCCTTACTTTTTGGGAGGTTCAGCTGACTAATGTGAGGCTATTCAATGTTTTTGAACAGTCTTTTTTTGTTGTTGTTGTTTTTTAAATCCACCAGACTAACACTTGTGTTTTTTGTTTTTTTTGTTTGTGGCATATTTTAGAGCAATTACATGGACAACAGAACGACAGTACTGGAACTAAAGGATGTCCCTCCTCCTCCTCCACACCACACCTCCCCCTCCCAATTATCCCAGCCCTTCTCCCTGGCCCCTCTCCCTTTGCCTCCTCCTTGCTTGCCGCCTCCTCCTCTGCTTTCACAAGACTCCAACCAACAACAGCAAGAAGGGGCTTGCCCCAAAGTAAGCATTTGTACCCACTGTGACTGTTGCAGCACAGATGGCTATGGGTTGCTCAGTGGAAGAGGTGTCGGGAGCGGTAGCAGCATTGCTGGCCTTGTTTCCCATAATACGGCCCCAGGCTCTCTAGGTACACCCATCAGTAACACCAATAGTAGCAGGTCTGGGACTTGCTCTGTAGCCTCATCTGCTCATCAGTTTAAACGTAACCTAAGCTTTGGCAGTGGAGTTGACATTTCTGATTCCTTGCTCAATCTTGGTTGTAAACCTTGCCTGCCTTCTTCTGTTGCTACCTCTCAGCCTCTTTCATCCCAACCCTACCATCCCTGCTGCCCAGGACTTCTACAAGCCTGCTCCGTAGGGCCTCTTTCTTGCAGTCAGCCCAGCATCTTTCCATCTTCGCCTTCCCTGGCTTCCTCTGTTTCCCCTTCTCTACCTGCACCCTTGCATGGCTCTTGCTCGGTCTCTTCTGGTTTTTATACCTGTGGTGTGAACTGCAACCCATCACCCAGGAGATCCCAGAGAAACTTGCACAGTGATCACCCAATTACCAGCAGTATTGCTACTTCAACCACCCCAGCACACTTTTGCTCTAATCCTATGCACCTGAATGTAGAACGCACGGTTTGTGTGAAGGGGGCACACTACTGCCAGGAATGCTCATTGAAGGTTGGTGGAGTTTTTCCTTCAGTGTTTTTCTCTGTATTTTGTATCTGCATCATAAATGTGTGGGTAACTGTGTCCTGTACCTGCTGATGATGACAGGACTATGTAGATTAACACTGGTTTTGTAGTCAGGACAGTACTTGTACCTTTTCATGTCGCATTACATCCCTTGATGTTTAAGTCGTTTTCCTTATTTGCAGCCTGTGAATGGTCTGACTTCAGGGCCTGAGAAGGCGTGGCCCAATATTCCCATCCCTCAGACTGCTTCCATCCCTGTTCCCATTTGTAATGGCTGTGGCACATCCTCAAATGGCAAGGTCATTCTGTCATCCACCAACCTGGGAAAGGCTGGGCTTAAATATGGTTAGTAAACTTTTATAACACAGCTTTTACTTTCCACATGGCTTTATGTTAAATGTATTGCACCAACAGTGTAGTCGTTTCAGTGACGCTGTTAAGGTTCTTCTGGTGTTTTTAACTATTGTCTTATTAGGTTCTCCAGAGAGTAATGGTCCTGAGAACATCCCGCCAGTAGGTGTATTTTGGGACATAGAAAACTGCAATGTGCCCAGCGGACGCTCTGCTGGAGCTGTGGTCCAACGTATTCGCAGCCGTTTCTTCCAAGGACATCGTGAAGCAGAATTCATTTGTGTCTGTGATATCAGCAAGGAGAGCAAAGCTGTCATTGAAGAGCTCAACAACTGCCAGGTATCAGAAAATTTAAAGTATTGAACAATTTCCCATGAAACTTAAAAGAGGGTTAAGTTTGATTGGAAGACTTGGTGCTACTTTTACAGTGCTCCCATTAATCCAAAAAGTTTTGTAATAAATTGGCCACTGTACATTTGGAAGTTAAAAAATAAAAATATATTCATCTTTTGTATCAGGTCACTGTTGCACACATTAATGCCACGTCCAAAAATGCTGCGGATGACAAGCTTCGTCAGAGCCTCCGACGCTTCGCTGATACCCATACTGCACCTGCAACCGTCGTTCTGGTCTCATGTGAGTTTCTAAGACAAACTACAACCAACTACAGCCATATCACATTTATGTCTTTGCTTAAAGTTCAAATTTCTCTTCATTGTCAACAGCGGATGTGAATTTTGCAAGTGAGTTGAGCGACTTGCGTCATCGCCATGGTTTCCAGGTAATTCTGGTCCATGGCAACCATACGTCTTCAGCTCTCCTGCAGCATGCTCACCGCCAAGTGGCCTTTCAGGAGATCACAGCTGATCTGCCACCACGTATGCTTGTCAAAGCCCAGGTAGGTCTCTCAGATGCTTTATTAAAGCATAATTTATTTTTTATTTTTTTATTTTTTTAATTTGTGTTGAATTAAATAAGGTAAGTATGTACTGCTGTCCAGAGTAACAAAGCAGAATATTGTAGTATGGACTCTCCCAGAGGGTGAGGTAGTTTTAGATTGATCTTTTAATAATTTTTGTTCTTTCTGGGTTTTTTGTCATTTTTTCAAACACACAGTGCTGACAAAACGTTTTCAGACCCTTTCAGTTCTTGCATTGGGGTAATCTTTGTTTGAGGACCCCCCCACCCCAACACATTAAATACAGTTTTGCACAATGGCAGAGCAAAAAGGCTTCATGTTCAGTACGGACATTCTTTTCTGAAAGAATGTGTTTTGAGTATTTACACAAACCACAATGGAATTTGAGTTGTTTTTAGATGGAACAAATGTCCCCTTCTGTTGTTCCTGAACTGAGCAGCTGTTAGTTTGGCTCATCTGTCAGAAATCTTCTTCAAACTGGGAGCATGCTAAACCCTGCGTACTGCAGGTAAGATACTCACTCACTACTATAATTACTCCACACAACCCACTTAAAAGAAAATGAAGAGGAACATTTTACTGGCATCAAATTTGACTATAGGGGCATTATTAATATAAATTATTAATGAAAGCACCGTCTCTGGTGTCCTCTGCTTACACTTTTTATTTATTTTTTATTTGTAGCCAAATAATTGTACTTTTTAATCAGATGAAAGGACTCTGATTGGTTTGAGACTCGTTAAGGTGCATGTCACTTTGTCGTACATGTCTCATTGGTCTGTTACTACACTGTTATTACGGTTTTCTATATTTTCATGTATCTACAAAAGAAAGCTCTTACTCATGATAATCACTGACTTGATGATGACTTCCCTGACTAAGCCCATTCATCCCAAATTACTGTGTAGTTGGGCAGTGAGATCATGGTGGGTATGTCCATGGTTACAACCACGTGAGATCATACTCCTTTCTTGTAAGATCAGATGCATGTTAGGCTTTTCTTCTTAACCATCAACAAAATAGTGAAAATATAAACCCTACTTTCCTTGCTTTGTCATTGTGGAATATTGTATGTAGAATGATTTATTAGCTCATTTTTTGACAGTGTTTAAATGAGTCTTCTAATTTTCTAAATTTTCAAAAAATATTTCAGGGTCTGAAAACCTGGATACCATTGTCAGCCCTTCTCCAACTTGTTTTTTAAGATTTTGTTTTAAGTGGAAGTAATACAAACCAGACAGGCGCGATGTCTCTTCCTCCCCTCCCTCAGCCCAGTTTCAACCTCCTCTATGTGCACAACCTCCCTGTCATCTGTGACAAGAGCCTGCGGAACGCAGTGAAGCTCAGGCTCCGCCGCCTGTCTGACAACTGTGGTGGCAAGGTGCTGGGCATGTCCCAGGGCACAGCAGTCCTCCGTTTTGGCAGCCCTGAGGCGGCGTCACGGGCCCGCAAGCGAATGGAAAATGAGGATGTGTTTGGCCACCGAATCAGCCTTTCCTTCACTCCAAGGCTCAAAGGCGACGCAAGTGCTGCGGCTGAGCTCCAGTCTCAGCCCCATCACCTGCCTCAGTCTTATCCCCAGACCTACCAAACCCAGGATTCAATGTTCATCCCTCCCCCGTCCATGCCCTGCTTCTCTTTTCTTCCCCTGGAGAAGCCCAGGTCACCCAGGAGGCCACGGCGGGCAACCCGCCCATGCCTCACCTCTGGCCAAGTGCCTGAGAGGCCCTACAGCCCCAAGAGGGGGTCCAGTGGGCCTCCCGGTGGTGCTCCAGCCAAGCCCCATCAGGTCAGCAGACTCGTCCATGCCTGCTTCCCCTCAACCTCCACTGCCCTCTGTCCTTGTCTGGGCTGCCATGTAAATCGCAGTAGCCTGCCCCCCGCCTAGTGTCCCTCTAATTGCTGCTTTAACTAACAGCTTGCAACTACTTGCTTGCCTTCATTTGTCTGCCTGTGCTAGCATGTAGCATGTGTAATTGTTGCTCGTGCTTCATTTATCCCCTACTGTCCTGCATGTTATTGATCATTAATCATCAATGCATGAGTTGCTTTATAGCTTTTATGTTTTTGTGTGTTTTTTTTGTCCAGTAATTCTGTGCTGACATCTTTCTGCTTTGTGAGTAGCCAGTTCCTGTCCAATGTATGATTTATCCTTCCACTTAGTGTGGTAATTTGGTTTGTGATCATTTCAACCATGATAAAATTGATCACTGGCAGCTGACGTGGCTTGGCTTTTTCTTGCCTTATTGCAGCCAAGGGAAACTAGTCTTAAACAGTGGAGAAAAGTGACTTATAACTAGGGATGGGTATAAGTTTACTGTATTATCCCATGTAATACAGTAGATTGAAGTAAAACATATTCCCATATATTTTAAACCCTTTTTTAGGTCAGTATTTCCCACTGACTTAAAACTTCAACAAATTAATTTTCATCCTACTTGGCTAACTCATTTTCAGTGTGCAAAACCCATAACATCTGTTAATTTCTGTTTGTTTTCATGTGCAATTCTTACTAATCTTTTGAGCATCCTATCATCTTTACACACGTGCATTTGTGGAAAGCAGGTGAGCATTATCCAGAAATATTAATAAATCATCCATTCTTAATTCAGGAGCTGGTTAACACAGAGGGCAAACCCAGAATGGCTCTACCACAGCTGGACAAAGGGCGTGCCGCTTGCTTGTCATCCCACAGTAATAGTGAGCCGAGAGCACTGGAGTCCAAGCCTGGCCTCACTGGAGAATCCATGTACAGAAAGAGGTACACACAAGGGAATGTAGCTTCAGCAATTATTTGCTTCATACCTTCTTTGCTTGTCAAGTATGAAAGTAATAGATTTAACTCAAACATACTGTATTTCTGGGTGTGGGGAGAAACTGTGTTTCTATCATGGTTATTTAATTACAAATTTTTATTTTAACCCTTTATTTTAACCCTTAAAACTCTTTTTTTCTCCTGAAAGCAGAGACTTGAGGGAATAATATGCAGATGAGTAAAAAGGCTCACTGTTGATCTGTGTGTTATTTCTACAAAGCTTTGTAATAAATTCTGTTTTGTATTTTTTGGTGACCTTATATTGTGCTATTTCTATTATTGATATTAGCCTCCATAATCTGACAACTGAGGTTGTCCTAAAAAAGAACGTCTGTATATTGACTGCTTCAAAGTGTTGAGGTTCTACATGCAGTCTTGCTTTAAAAAAAAAAAAAAAAAATGGCTTTGAGGTTTAAGGGTTAAACAAAATTTTAACTTGTAGGAGAAATAGGTTTAAATAAACAACATAACTGTATGTTTTCACCTAGAAAAAAAAGAAACATTTTGAATCCTGTAAATTCTCCCCCCACCCCCCCCCCAACCGGTGTAGAAGGGAAGGCTCCAGTCCTCGACATGTGACTGAATCGGCTATAGAGAAAGGAGATAACTCCGGGGAGTTCCAGATTAGCACACCTTCGGCCTTCAGCAAGTTGAATCTGCACCGGAGCTTCAGTCCTCACGTTTTGTCTCAGGGCTCCTGGTCCTCCAGGTACTGATGCTGATAACCTTTTAGATCCCGCTTTTATTCAAATGATATGGAGGGCGATGTTGGCTGTGTATTTTAAACATCTTCCGTTCCTCCAACAATAGGAGTGCATCCCCCTGCTTGTCCAGCCGCTCCTCGCCTTTGCTTGCCACTCCTCGAAGCCCTTGTCCTGAAGGTCATCCTGAGCCCTTCTCAGAGGGGGCAGAAGTCCAGGTGGCCAACCTGGACTACAGAATGTCTCGCATGGATCTGCAGCAAACACTGCAGGACACCTTCTCCCGATATGGACGGGTAAAGCTGGCTCTGAGCACATCACACAGATAAAATGAAGACCGTTAATGTGGGCATGCTGTGATGATGTTTGATCCTTGTGGTCTGACTTGTTTTGTCTAGGTGAAAGCTGTGGAACTGAGCCCTCACACTGACTATCAGCTGAAGGCCACAGTTCAGATGCTTTCCCTGCAGCAGGCTATCAGTGCTGTTAGTGGCCTGCACCGTTATAAGATTGGAGGCAAACGTATTCAGGTGTCTCTGATCACTGGAGGCAACAACAAATCTCTTGCCTTGCTCAGGTGAATATATTAGTCATCGTTTTTAAATTGCAGAACTTTTGTGTGTTGAATTTAACTTTTTTTATTATGTTTACAGCACGGAGATCATCTGTATCCTTCAGGATGCTCCTGCCAATTGTCTCCCTCTGTTCAAGTTCACAGAGATCTATGAGAAGAAGTCAGTACCTGTCTCAACACTTGACTTTCGAACACAAGCAACTTTCTTCATGTTTTGCTTTTGGATTCTTGCATCTACACAACTATAAACTTTTGAAAATGTGACAATTTTTTCCCCCTCTTCATATCTAGATTTTCCCGTAAACTTCCAGTCGGTGACCTGTACAGGCTACCGGATCTGGTTTCAGTGCGGGAACAGGGAGGCTCAAAGCTGGTTTGCCTTCTGCCCAACAGCCAAATTCGTCAGAGTCCACTGGGATCCTCTCAGTCACAGGAGGGCTCATCCTCAACAAGTGGGAGCCCTGTTGTGTTTGAGGAACTGGAGTACCATGAGCCTGTTTGCAGACAACATTATGGACAGCAGGACTTCTGGTATAGAAACATGCATAAAATGTGGTAAGAAGCGACAGCCTGTAAATCCCTACTATGTACATCACTGATTGGGATTTATTTTCTTTTTGCAGTGAGGCTGACTTTGACCCAGACTCCTATAAAATCCCATTCGTCATTATGTCTCTGAGTACTTTGGCTTCTGAGATCCATAGTCTGTTGCAATCACATGACGGCACCCTTCCATTACTCAGGTAACAACCAGCTCCTTAATCTGTGTATATAAGATTAACAAAAAAAGAAAAAAAAATATTTATTTGCTCACATTTTAAAGTCAATTTGCATTATTTATTTATTTATTTTATAGTTTCCCTGACTGCTTTGCGGCTCAATTCAGCCCTCTGCATCTTGGCAATGAGACACTGGAAGGTGGTGTTCCTCTGGAGCATCTCATTACCTGTGTTCCCAGTATTACCATAGTCACAGCTCAGAATGGTTTCAAAGTCATCAAGTGGATCCACAACAAACCACCGGCACAAAATTCTGGTAGGAATATTCACAAATATCATAATTTAGAGGTAGATTGAAGTTAAATTTGTAAATTTTTATTTGTGTTATGTCCACATAGTCTTCTATCAGATTTGTTTCAAGCGTTTTTGGGGTAATAAATTGTTTTTAATACAGAGCCGTGGATGCAACGCTGCAAGAGTCCAGTTGGCAATCCCCAGCTCATCCAGTTCAGCAGAGAGATTATCGACTTGTTGAAGAGTCAGCCATTTTGCATCATGCCAATCAGCAAATTCATACCTTCATATCACCATCACTTTGCCAAGCAGTGCCGTGTCACTGACTATGGTTTCTCTAAGTTGCTCGAGCTTCTGGAAGCTGTGCCACATGTGCTGCAGGTACTGCATTGGTGCTTGCCTCTGATAACTACTTCAGTTTTTACATTTGTTGTTTTTTCACCTTGGTTTCTGTAAAATGATTTTTTTTTTTTATTTACAGATTTTGGGAATGGGCACCAAGCGTTTACTAACCTTGACCCACAGAGCCCAAGTGAAGCGCTTCACCCAAGACCTGCTTAAACTGCTTAAGTTTCAAGCCAGCAAGCAAGTGGCAATCAATGACTTCATGCAGGCTTATCATTGGTCCGTAAGCATTATTTCTTTATCTGTGAATTCCCCTCATGGGTATTTGATGTGAACTATTTATGAACTGTTGTACTTGTGTTAGCAGGTGCTTCTCCAGGGACTGGAGGGTAACAGACTATGGCATATGTGACTTGATGGACCTATTGGCGGAGATCCCTGACACCACCATCACCATCACACACCAGAGCACTGACACAGTCATCTCTGTTCCAAAGAGGGGTCAGTTAGAAATACTAGTTGAAGCAATTTGTTGTGGAAAGGGAATTGTGAATGTTTAATGCACGGCTAGTCCGAGAAGATTAAGTTATTTGTCTTCAGAGGTTATGTTTCAGCTCAAAGTTGCTTTAATAGATAATTGCTTTAATTTAGCCCATTTTACAGTCATTTTACAGTAATGAGTAAAATGCCATTTAATTTATAGGAGTCATAATTGTGCTACTTACATTAGCATGATCATTAAAAGTAATTTTTTTCTTATTTGCTAGAGCGTACTGTAGATGAAATGGAGCGTACCAAGCAATTTGGGAAGGAGGTGGTGGATCTCCTCCGTCACCAGCCTCACTGTCGGATGTTCTTCAGTAAGTTCATCCCCTCTTACCACCACCACTTTGGTCGTCAGTGCAAGCTCAGCTACTACGGATTCACCAAGCTCGTGGAGCTCTTCGAAGCAATTCCTGACATCCTGATGGTAAGTCAGACATTATGATTTGTGTTTAGGACAAAGGGGTGTAGTTAACATCCAGTTATAAAATGATCACAATTGCATTACATGCATCCTCAGCTAGGGAGGGGTTTGAACAGTGGGCTTTCTGTGTGGAGTTTGCATGTTCTCTCCGGGTACTCCAGCTTCCTCCCACCGTCCATAGACATGCGTGATAGGGAATTGATCACTCTAAATTTTCCCTAGGAGTGAGTGTGAGCGTGAATGGTTGTTTGTCGCCCTGTGATAGACTGCTGACCAGTCCAGGGTGCACCCTGCCTCTCGCCTGCTAATTGCTGGGATAGGCTCCAGCTTTCCCACGCGACCCTGAATTGGATTAAGTGGTACAAAAAAACATGAATGAATGAATGAATGATGCATTACATGCAGTTACAATTACCATTTCAGTCTACCTTTAATTCAGTTTTACTAGCAAATGTCCCTCTTCTTCATCAGGTGTTGGAATGTGGTGAGGAGAAAGTGTTGACTCTGACTGAAGTCGAACGTGTCAAGGCTCTGGCAGCTCAGCTGGTCAAGCTGCTCCGGGCTCAGAAAAACTTCAGTCTTTCCGTCAGCCAGCTGCTCCCCGAGTACAGCAAGACCTTTGGTTATGGTCTGCGCCTTCAGGACTACGATTCAGCCTGCCTGCCTGCTTTGCTGGCCAAACTCTGCCATGTTGTCAAGGTAAAAAGAGAAAAAAACTATTAGTATTTAGTTGCTAAAAACAAACCCCAAGGGTGATGGCCAAATTTCATTTCCAGTTTTATTTGAGAGGAATGAAACTGTGCTTGTGGAGGAAAATGACAGAGCAACAGACATGCTTTGAGCCTCCACCTCAAATGCATCCAACAGCTTCTTGTCGACTTCTTCACAATGACCCAATAATATCAGTCAGGCTTGAAACTATAAAAACTTGCTAGATCAGGGACCAGAGTTTGTTTTATAAATGGTTTTAATGAGTGAATCATTAATGAGATGCAGCCATAAGGGAGAGATGAAGTCTTTGCTTTTTGACAGCAGCCAGGGTATAAACAATGTTGGTATTTTCAGAGTTGTACTTGCATTTCTGAACATTTTCTGATTTGTGATGCTGTACAGTGAGCTCAAACCTAAGATATATGACTTAACAAACAACAATTTTCTTATAAATTTCAAGGTGGTGGATGGCTCGGACGGTCGGGAAGTGCAGTTAATCAACAGGAAGTCTCTTCGGTTGCTAACCTCCCAGCTGCTGGCTCTGCTCATGTCCCAAGAAAACTGCCAAATCTCCATGGGTATGAAGGTGGAAGAGCTGAGCCAGCATTACCTGACTGTTTACAGAAACCTCCTAAATCCATGTGAATACGGGTTCCTCTCCCTGAGCGAGCTACTCAAGAGCCTCCCATATCTTGTTGAGGTTAGAAGACAATCTAAAGAAACTTGATATTTATTTTCAAACATTAGTTAATTTGTTACCTTTCCTCTTTTCTTTCTTTTTTCCCTCCTCCTCCCTCTCATAGTTGTACTATGAAGAAAGTGATGAGGATGGTAAAGCAAACAGTGATGCTGGTTGTGGTGATGTTGAGCGGGTGAGGCTCACTAGGCTTTACCAGTTTGCCCGTAACGTCCGCGCGCTGCTTCACACCTACCATTACAACCAGATCTTCCTGACTGAGTTCCAGGGTGCTTATAACAAGTTTACAGGCTGCGGCCTTGAACCACGCTCTTACGGATACATCAGCACTGATGAGCTGCTCAGTGCCATCCCACAGGTGGGAATTTTATCATTTTAGTAAATATTGTGCTACTTGAATCTTTTTTTCACAAATTCATACCTTTTTTTTTTTCAATCTTTTTTTTTTTATGTGATGTTGCCTATACACACAATTATCCTTGTTTAATTCCAGTGTTTCTTTTGTTTTGGGATGTATTGTCAGGTGGTCTGGATCAAAGGGCATGGTCACAAGAGGATTATCGTTTTGAAGAACGATATGAAAGGTAAAAGCACATTTCTCAATACATAAGTCAGTTTAATTTTAAGCCGCCGAGGGGTCCAGCTCCGTACGGGACAAGACGCTCAGGCAAAAACTAAGGAGGGTGCAAATTTTTCAGACCTTTCCATTAGTGTCCCAATCTTCCCGATCCAACCTTTTTATGGATTGCAATTTGTCATTCTCCAGCCATAGATTGGCTGAAAGAACACGCGCGGGTTTAACTTACCAAGCTATCCCGTCCCGAGCCAGATCTAATGGTGGAAATGGGGCTTTACCCTGCACTTTAACTTGTAAATAATGACCCCTACTCAGGGCTCTAGAGTTTAATCATTTTTGGTCACACATGAAATTTTAAATGTTTTTTTCTTGGTTGCTCTGGTGCGCCTAACGTTTCACAGATCTAGGTGTAGAACTTTTCTCTTGATGCATATTCTGTGTTCATTCTCCCTTCACCTGAGCTCAAAGAACAACACGGGGATAAAAAGGCAGAGAAGTGGTGGTCTTCTCCTCTGATTGGTTCTGATCTACAGCTGACACCGTGTTGTTAGACAAGAATTGCGGAAACTGGAATTGGTTAAAAAAAGTGGAATTACCGTCTTCATATGTGGGTGTGATCTGTTTTAGAGTTTTTCATGGTACCTGAGCCAAATGAACAAGAAAACCTGGATGAGAGTTGAATACATTTTGACCTCGGCTGTCTCCCGTCTGAGTGACGTAACCTGAAATGATGGCGCCTATCCCAGCAATTACCAGCCGAGAGGCAGGGTACACCCTGGACAGGTTGCCAGTCAGTCACAGGGCCAACATAGAGAGACAAACAACCATTCACACACACTCCAGGGACAATATAGAGTGTGCAGTTAACATAACATTCAAGTCCAAGTAGGACTCTCAGGAAGAATGGATTAAATGTAAATCCAGAGGATGGAAATTTACTGAAGGTAGCACAGCCTCATGATCTGTGAAGTTAGCACTTTTAAAGCCCCAGGGTGTAATAATTACTCCCATCTAGCGGTGCGCTAATTGAATCCAAGTGCCTCGCCGTTTATACGCGTTACTACCACTACCGAAGCCGTGGAGAGTCATAAATGTGAAAACGTCAACATCTTGCACAAGTTGGAGCGTCCTGTCAGGTGATGAGGCACAGAACGATATAATTCTATTTCCTTGTTGATGCCGATAAGTTACAAGCATGCCCTCCATGTATCTGGTACCAAGCTACTGCTAATAGCTAACGTCACCAAGTGAAATTGTTTTTTTTTTACCTGTAGACTCAGAGATATTTTTCCTCCCCTCTCCTGGGGCAAAGAGTATGGATGGTCCTCCATTTCAATGGAAACCGGCAACTTGAACAAACCGCGGTCAGCAGCTTGTTCCTCCTCCTCCTCCAACAACCCACAGGGATTCACAGCTAAAACGCGTAGGGCTAACAAGTTTGTCCCATTTCAGCTACTGAATTCAAAAATGCCGATGGAACATGGCAGCTTTCAGTTGTGTACGCCGCCACCTATGTATTTATAAATAACTCGTTCTAAGCTACGAGATCACTTTCGTTAGGATGCAAGTGTGATCAGACTAAGATAAAATACGTATTTATGAAAGTGATATTTGATGTTTGCAAACAAAGCCAAATTAGTTACACACTGTCCCTTTTCTAAGTTAGTTTTTAAGAATCGGCGCATCAGTGCAACCAATGCAAAGTTAGCCTGGATACCCGCACCCCTCCGCCTCCTGAAGAAACTATGAACAAGTCATGACATACACAACATGGAAACTATGATAATATGGCCGCGTTGTGTGTACATGTGTGTGTTTTTAGCCAGAGCAAGCTCTTCCGTGCCCAGTAGCCCCCAGCCAGGAGAGAACACAGAGAGCCCGAGAGACAGTCCTGTTAGCTGTGCAACGTCTGGAACCCAGAGTCCAGGTAATACAGGTTTCACAAGTTTTTGTACAGGTTGGATTTCATATCTGTCCAAAAATATCTACACGCAGTCACTGCAGAAGTAGTTTTTCTTTGTCTTCATAATTTTTCTCAATAAAGAAGACCTTTCTAAAAGATTCAACTTGAAGCTGCTACCTGCTCTTGTGATCGGATTTACTAAAAAAAAAGTTTGTTTTTCACCTTCATATTTTCTGCGCTTGTCTTCTGTTTTAATGATCAAGGATTTTTCCATCTCCAGCTGCTTTAGTTGGGAAGGAAAATTCAATAACGTTAGATTTTACGAGCCTTGGATGAGTCTGTCACTGCAGGGAACATTAACTACAAAATGAGTGTTTGTTACACTGATAATGGAAGACTGGGTTTTTTACCTCCTTCAGCTATCGTACACTAACTACTGCTTGTTGCAGCCAGAGGGGGGGGGGTGTTAATCTTCAGCTAACATGGGATTCCTGCAGCCTCTCTCTTTGACAAGTCAGTAAAAACAGCTTGTACTTCAGGAACGGTGCGACAAAAAACTTAACCCATACCCATTGTCATATTTCCATCTGTATTAGGGATGTCACTCACGATTTATAGATTTTCTTGGTACTATTATTGTAAGAGAAATGGGAAAGAGAGAGAAAAGAAAAGGTATAGCTACAGGACCTCTACCTCGACTTGGGAGGCTTCTTTCTGTTTAAACTACATTCTAAAAATGTGTTTGAACATTTCTTTTGATCCTGAGTAGAGAATTTAAAAACACAGGAAAAACCTCTAGCTAGCTTTCGCCGTTCAGCTGTCTTTTAGCAGAGTCGCATAACATAACTACGGTAATACTGGAACAGTGAAAATAAAGAAACAAGACCAAATATCTGAAATTACATTTCTTCTAAAGGTCACGCTGAGGATTTAAAAAATAAATAAATAAAAAGAAAAAAGAATCGGCCTCATGCCGAGTCAATCATTGTGAATTTTAAATAAATTCACTTTAGTGAATTTTTCTTTTCTTTTCCAGGCGGCGATGCAGCAGCAGAGTCTGAACTGCTGTGTCTAACGTCACCTGTTGATCTGCTGTGCGGTCCGGTACCATCCTGCTTACCGTCCCCTCAGCTCCACCCAGACCCAGTTGTCCCCCTGCACATGGACCTGATCCACTTTGAGAAAACTCCACCACAACTACCAACAGGTCGGTTTTAACGTTGCAAATTTAACTCGAGTGTTGCTTTTAATTAATGTGTAAGTATTCATTTCACTATGCATATATGTCTTGACAGAGAGCGTTGAAGCCGACGAAGTAGCTGCAGGCGATCCATCCGAGCAGCTTCACAGCACGGACGACCCGGGGATCCCCAGACCTCCACCGCCTCCTGACACGAAGAGCCCTCTGTCCATGGACAGTCCCAGCAGAAAAGCTGCACGCAGCCGATTCAAGCTTGCTGCCAACTTCTCCTTCACAGCAGGCCTCTGATCCTCTTTCACATCCACGTCACACACACACACAAATGCCAGCGCTCGCATAGTGTAACTCTCCACGAAGAGTTGACAGACATTAAGCACACTACAAAAAGAAGACCCCAGGAGAGTTTTTGTGTTGTCCCTTCTACATCCAAACAAGGCTGTTGCCTCTTTTCTGCTTCTAACCCGCAATCTTTCTTCGTTTTTTTCGTAGCTCTCAATCCTCCACTGACGTTCACCAATCTGTGATCCACTCCTTGCAGATTGTCTGCAGTTCTTTAGTTTGCCAAATTCAGCCACAATAAGCTGTTTATTTTCCATCACAAGAGCGGTTGATTTCCCAGTCGGTGCATCCTCAGTTTAGACTCATAACCATCGTGTTGAGAATCCACACCTACATTAATCGAGTTAGTTGTCACTGTATCCAGAGTACTGTTTAACAATGTGGAGAAAAAGCTAAGAATGAATAACTTGTTTATGGAAATACTGTTACAGTTTCAGTTTGTAAAAAAAGAAAAGGTTTTTAGAGAGATTTTCATTGTCTGTGAACCATGTCAAGACCATGTCTCCCTGAAGAAAATGGCTTTCATTTAAAACATAATTTCAACTTTGGAGGACTTTTCTTTACAAGTTACCCCAAATATGTTGAGGAATCTAGTCATCAAGCCCCCTGACCGTCTCATTCTTTCAGATTTGTTTAAGAAGCGGCTTATCTCTGAGGTATATGGTCCTATGTTGTCTGTAAAAGAAGCGCAAGGATACTGTTTTTAGTTTCTTCTGTACTATGCCTACTATGCTTCTGTACTCTGAGTATTTGGTTGTCTGTGGAAGAGTTTGGATTCTATGTTGTGGAATAAGGGTAAAGATGGGATTGAAGATGAACAGTCTTCGTGGTTTAAAGGTTTCGATCAAAAGGTTTTGACTTGACTGTCGCATCGTTGGGTGCTCTCAGGATTTTTTTATTGTGGTATATTGACCTAATTTAACCCAGGGATTTCGACTCGTCTCTGGGCGCCGATTAATGGAGACCCAGAAAGGAGAAGAGTGGCACTGAATATTCCTGCTGTTTGTGCTTAGGCAGCAGAAACTAACCCTATTTTTAATGTCTTTGGCCAGCAGTCAGTGTGCGTGTTGTGTTCTTTTAGCTGTGTTTTGTCTGTGTGGTTTACACTGGAGTAAGTGGTGTGAAATGTGCATGAGTGCATAACTGAGTTTATGCAAGGTGTAATCCCCAGGAGGAGCAGACACAAACAGGTTACAGCAAGACATTGTTTAAGAGCAGTCTTTATTTCCACCGCAGTTTATGGATCTCGGAGTCGGCATCACCCTTGCAGTTGCCGTGGAAACACTCAAGGTTTGTTGAGTTAACCTTTGCTGCTCATTGGCACTGTGTCAGCGGTGGCGTCCACACTGAGTTGAAGGGGTTTGAGGAGGGCAGCAAGCGCTCCTGACTGAGTTTGATTTTTAATGACACGATGAATTGATGAATGGTTTTAGGAGAAAGAGACGGGACGGAGGTGATGGGTTCGAGGACCGGACTGGGGGGGCTTCGGGAAGCCTCTTTAACTGATGACTTCCACACAGGAGGACCCTCTGCAGTTCTCTGGAATCTGCCGGGCTTTTACAATGGCTTGTATCGGCCACGGTGCTGAAAGGTGCCATCGTAACCTCACCACCCTCTCTCACATCTCACATGGAGTAGTTTTAACTTCCTGTTGTGTGTTCGTTTCTCAACTTTTCTTCATCTCGAGTGTTTAATCGGCTGCTGGCCGAAGGAATGCCATCAAACGTCTGCTGCCTGTGAAGTTAAGCACAACACGGGTGCCACTGAAATCGAAGGCTGATGTTTGTGTTCAGAGGAAACGTTTAGAAGGTGGGTAACAGCCCATTTAATCAGTTTGTTTGCATTTTGGAGTGGATTTAGTCTGCATTTGTGGTATTTCGATATGTTTTCTTTATCAGACTGGATGTCAACATGACGTGAGGATTCCACCTGCCATCTCACTAGACTGACATGCAAATCAGAATGTTTTTAGGGCTGTTACGGCTCATCTCTCATGCTGTTTTATTGACTATCAAAAAAACCACTTTGATTAAGGAATCATTGGTTCAAATTAATTATTTCTAATGTAAATGGCTTAAACTGCTCCCAAGTAATGTTTGGATTTAAATTAGCAACTTCTCAGTACTGCAGTGACAACTAACTCATATTTTATTGAGTTCTTGCTTTTTTTTGTTTTGTTTGTTTTTGTTAAATCAGTAAGAAGCTGTCGTACCTGTTTAAAAATATGCACTTATGCATAGTTTTATTTCATGAAATAACACGTTTGCCAAGATGTTTGAGCGAGTTATCTTTGCTTCTGTACCTGATCGTGTCTCTAAGTCCGTTGTTCTGCAGCAGATTTTGAAGGAACTTGTTTGTTCAGCTGCGTCCTTAAAGCGTTTTTCCTTCTGATGAATTTCTGT
This sequence comes from Atherinosoma microstoma, assembly GCA_037177055.1. Classification (NCBI taxonomy): domain Eukaryota; kingdom Metazoa; phylum Chordata; class Actinopteri; order Atheriniformes; family Atherinidae; genus Atherinosoma; species Atherinosoma microstoma. The sequence continues at coordinate 28,868,667 of JBBBVU010000004.1, forward strand.
TTACCTGCTCAACAACTGTCTTTGTCCTCTGGAATCATCCGCCCCCTCAGTTGCATTTACTGTCTAGCTACACCAGAGGTGGCTGTAACAGTTATTGTTGAAGGGACCAAAAAGATTTCCATGAATAAATTTCACGAGCATCAATTCTGCTTCTTTTGTTTGTTTGTTTGTTTTTTTTAATTGTTTGGATCACATTAAAAACACACTCAGCACGGTCCTGAAAGATGCTCTTTATTTAAACACATATTTACAAGAAGTTTCAGCTTATTCTTTTATGCATATTTGTTCAATATTCATAGGACCCTCACATTCACTACAACAACAGAACGCTAAGTTATCAGTAGAAAGGAAAAGTGACGAAGCAACACTTTGCTTGGCACAAGTCATTGATGTCCTAAATACACTCAAACATACACTGTCTATTAGAGGCATTTACAAGAGTTGCATTAATTTCCTGGTATTTATCATTTAAAAAAAAAAAAAAGCAGGACTAAATTCAGAGGATGCAATTTGTATTAATCACTAAGAATGAACTTGTACTACCACAGTTAATATTTCCAGGTATCGGATTGTGGAGTGACGTTGAGGAAGCATGATGACAAAAGAATCAGATACAGTTGCATACAGGCATTAAATCATGATTTAAAGGTACAGTGTGTAAAAAAAAAAATTACTGATATCTGGTAACGATGGGCATAGAAATGACTTCAAATACAAAGCATGGTTGTGAATGTATGGTGGCTGTCGGTGGCCAAAATTCTTCCAGACATAAAACCTGTTTTTATATGTGAGTGGATCTAGTGGCCTCAGGTGCAGCGATGACTGCACGTCGGGTTCAGTCCCTGACCAACCCCGATAAGCTAACCCTCTGTTTCCGCAAAATCTGTCACACTGACAGAAAATCACCAAATGAAACTAGCAAGTCTTTCTTTATGCTGACATTTGATTTGATGTAAGCACAACTGGCAGCATTCATTCATTTTGTCTGATTGGAAATGTCAAATGGTTGAAAGACTTGTGGAGTCAATTAAAAGAATTAAAAGTATAACATAGCTCCAGTCATTGTAATGATTGCTGAATTCATTGTGTTCCTGGAACAGTGGGGGGGAAAAACGAGGCATCTGGTGCGCCTCAACCCGTGCCATGATGCTACATGGGGCGTCTTTGTGTTGCCATGGCGACGTGTGCTTTCCTTTTTCTGATGGAGGAAAGATGGCACCCTGTTCCTGCCCATCTTTTCTGGGAGTGGGAGTGTGTAGGGGACTGTTTGGGATTGAGCCTACTCTAACATTGTGTACACGTGTACTGTCTTCTTCTATGGTCCTCCTTTTTAGGTCTTTTTGTCTATTCAGAGATACCGTAGTAAAAATGGCAGCACAAATATGGTAGCTGTCATGTATGTGGACCCATGGCAAGTAGTTATAAATGCTTAATTTTAAGAGAATTAAAAACATGAATTATTTTAGTATATTGTTAAGATACCAAAAGAAAGGGAATTTAACTATATATTACATTTTTCTGTCATTGACCTTTTTGATTTTGTTACACCTTTTTTCAAATCAAATCAAATCAAACTTTATTTATATAGCACCTTTTATAGTACCTTTTTTAAAGATAAACACCCAACAAAAGTCATTTATATGTGGCTGCTTGCCAGCTGGCTAAAGTTTGGTCATATTTTACTGATTGTTTAACTTTTTTTTTAACTGTTTCCATTAGTTATAACACAAAATGTAGGAACATTGTGATTCCTGAGGCTTGTTTGATTTCATTGGAATCTCAATGAATTTAATCATTTTTCCAATTTAAAAAAAACAAACAACTAATTTAATAAATATAATGTATCCCTTACTACAGCACGTATCTGTCTATTGGATGTTCATTTTGCAGTTTATGTTTTGATGGCTCCAATTCACCTGCACACCTTTTTGAAATCTCACTCTTACACCACAAGAATCTTAATTGTCACCGAGCCCGTTATAATCCAGCTTTGTCGCAGCATCTGCACCGGTGCATTACTGTGTTCAGCACCGACTCCTCTCATTGAGTTTCTCTGCTAATAATTTCCAAGCGTTTGTAGACTACTGCCGATCAAGTGTACATAAACATCTTCTGATGGCCGTTCTTCAGCATTTATAAACCAGTTTCAATAAATGACTTATACTTTTTTTTACTTATATTATTTTCCTTAACGGGGAAAAAACTAAAGAATGGAAACTTTACAAAGTCAGACGGATTCAATAAATGTATATTGTGCTTGTACAATCAGATGCAGCATCGAAAGGAATGAAACGAGATGAAATGATCCCATCTGCCTCGGAATAATATATCAATATATAGTAATCAGATTTTATGTACAGTTCTGTTTAAAGCTTCCCCTTCTTTTCTCCACTTGCAGTGAGGAGTTTGTTTCCCTTGAATACTGATCAGGGATCAGTTTCCAGGCGGCCTGCAGTCGAGCTATAAATCTGATTCCTGAGCAGGTTCAAGGGCAAACGCTGCTAGCTTGTGGTTCTCTGAGTTACAGGAGGTGAAGATGTCGTGTGAGTGTCGTGACAGAGTCAGAGCCATACGGAGGTTGTTAAGTTACATTACAGCACACTGGGTGGCTCCACAGCAGTCCTTAATGATGGCCACTCCCGACTTGGTGATGGATGGTTTGTTAGGAGGCGGCTCTGGGATTTGTCGCTTGGGTTTTGGAGGATCTTTTCATAAAAAAACAAACAGGAAAGGGAAATCATAAGTGGATGTTTCCTTCTGCCTGTATATATGAAAGATTTGACACTTCTCACTCACGCTGTGTGGCTTTGAGCTTCTGCTCTAGAGGCATCAGCTTCAGCCTGAGGAACTCCGCCATCTCCTTGTCCTCCTCTTTCTCCCTGAAGTGCAATATAATCACATATTAGTTGAGTGCAAGTCAATAAACGTTTGCGATTATTTGATTTGTACCATTAGTAACTGAACATCATGGCCTAGTTTGTGTATCACATGGAATATTAATGCTGTGTAATTAATGTTTAAATCTCAGAGATAAAGCTCTGCTTATTTAGCTCCACGATGTATAATGAGACTGTTTCTTAAAAAAAAAAAAAAAAAATGTAATGCTTTTTATGTGGAAAACAAACATAAATACATTGATTTGCAACCGTTATACAATTAATTGAAAGTTGTGGAAAAAACATGAAAACAGACATTTCTGATTTCTGAAAGATGTTCTTTGGATGTCGACTCCTTTTTGTTTTTGTTCTCTGTCAAGATGATCTGAGCTAAACATGAGCAAACATTAACAGAATTACAGTATATGAGACAAAAAACGTCCCAGAAAACCAGCGGGTTAAAGGGTCGGATGCATCTCTCAGGTCTGCTCCAGAGCTGTATTTTTCCTTCTTTCTTAAGGATGGTTTTAATCCTCTGTAGATTCATCCTTTCCAGTTTCCCAAGTCAATATCCCAAGTTTTCTTCCAATAGTCATTGACATTTCTCATGCAACTAAAGAAATTCCAGTGTCTTTGTGGGGCGGGATGCTAATAACGAAGTGTTGAAAGACAGAATTTTGCAAAACATTCACAACTTATTTGGCAAAAAAAAGAATCTAATAAATAAATTTAACCTGTTAAGGCTACATCTCCACCATCACCCCTCATATGAGGAGTTTCTTTCATCTGTGTCATCTGTTTGCATGTCTTTATCTTGCCAATCCATCCCATGTGTATATCCCAGTATCCCAAAAAGCGGTAATCTCACAGAGACCATCGTACCGGATATTAACTGTGTTCAGTACGCTGTACCTTAATCTCTCCACCTCTGCATCATCGACCAAGAAATCCCTTTTCTGCACCAGTTTATGAATCTTCAGGATCAGCTCCTCTTCCCGCTGCCTGTGCTTCTTGTTTTTTTCTTTCTCTGTAGGTGTAATAAAGAAAGATCAGACAAAAGTAGCTGAGTTTTATGAGTAAATGTGAGGTTACGTGAACAGTTTTTAAACTCCTGGTGTAAAAAAAAAATTAGCAAATGCAGAACTTTTATCTGTTTTTAGCAAACTGACCTTACAGAAAAGTCATCTGGTTGTGAAACACTGAGTCACATCTCAAACAAGCCCCCCTTAATTCCCCCTTCATGTATTATTTACAACAAATGAAGCGTTGATTTAGTTATGCAAACGCAAGGCAGCGCTACGTTGTGTGTTGTTGGGTGAGGGTTTATGCATTTGCAACATATTTCACCTTGCTTCACCTTCGCACATAAACGCGCATGTTGGTGCAGCTGCAGAGGGGGGGGTGTCTGGCACTGCTGGTATGTAAAGACTGTTTGGAAAAATGACTGCACACATCAGCCCCTTTCTCCAGTCTGGAAATAAACTGGAGCAGTGCAGCTACAGAAAGTATTCCCACAGGGGGTGCAGGACAACCTGAAGGGTATGAAGCAGGAGGACCGGTGGGGAGGGCTGTTAGTTACATGGTTCTCATTGTCATGGACTAAAGTAATCGGACGCCAGGATCTCCCAACAAATGCAAACAATGAGGCCCTGCTGGCTCATGGGAATGTCCTTTTATGCGGCAGCGCACGAGACTAATAAACACACGTGGGAGGCAAGTTTGATGAAATCATGAGGGCAGTTTAACATAATCTGAGAATAAGTGAATGTTATGGAAATATAAAAAGCCATTAGACAAGAAATGTAAGATTAACCACAGATAGAGTTATCTGGCCACAGTAACAGTGGATATGTACTGGTACAGGCCAAAAGAGCCTCATATCCTAAGAAAATCTTGTGCTTTGAGGTTAGCTTTGCAGCCTCCGGGCAGCTTGCAGGCATTGAATCCGCTACGAATCTTTGCATCAAAGAAGGATGCAGTGTTTCAGGCCATCTGTCAGAAAAAGTAGTTGAACCAGAGGTGGATGAGGACACACTGAACAGTGAACACAAACCAAAAAATGGTTTGAAAAAGAGGTTTTGTGAAGCGGCTTGATCTGACAGAACTGTGTCCGGAGGTGTTGTCATAGAATGTCAATATGTGTGTCAGTCTGGTGGAGAAATTTATATAAAGCTGACAACCTTTAGCTGTATGTGCTGTCAATCAAATCATATGTTTGGCATGACTGTATATTGCTGACACTATTGAGAGTGACTTATTTCTGCAAATGTTAAATGACAGCCCCGTGCAAGAGTTTTTAATTGCCCCTCAGGTCTTTATATACTGCCAGAAAATAGCTGCAGCAATGTAAGCATAAATGGAAATACGCAGCAGACATGGCAACAGATCCATTATGCAGATGGCTGGGTTATAGTCAGTCTGCTACAGGAAAACTAATCCAGTCCCAGCACAGTAGTGGATGATTTTGTAGCACTGGTGTAAGGCGTCTTACCCCCAGCTTAACATTTTATAGAACAAAGAATATGTTCATTGATTTTAGGATGTAAAGGTTAGAACATTGAGGTAGAACAATCCTACAAATATCTAGGGACTGACGTGTATAAGAACTTGAATTTAGAAGCCGTATTGTTATTTTCACATTGACCGAACCGTAATGTTTTATTGGGCAATCTTACAATAAAATATTCGTTTTGTCTTTTCTTTGGGGTCATGGTTTGGTCACACATCTGATTGGTGAATCACTTCTTTTACCAGCATCCTTGTATACCAGACAGTTACAGCGGATAGCTTCCTCCATTCCGGATGATGACTCCCATCCCTTGCATAGCGAGATGGAGGTCCTAATCCCCAAAGGTGAAACGAAACATAACAGAAACAACTTTGTTCCTGCAGCCATTATTAAACTGAACAAACTGAAGCATTAGTTTGCACATGTATGTGTTGACTTATTAATTATTTATTTCCAAGGTTTCATATTAGTTTTTATCTATTTTTGTTACAAAAGTGGTTGTTTAAGGTATTTTAATTGGTGGAGATATGAGCACTTTTTTTTGCATGTTTTTTATTCTTGTATTTTGGGTTCATCGTATTGTTCTAAAGCATTTTACAAATTTAAAGGTATAAATAAATTAACCTGAATAAAAGTGCATTAGGCCAAAAACACTGCATTTCTGAACAGGTTTTAATTAACAATACATGGACCATCTCTCAGGTCCTCTGTCTGGTCTTAACAGGATTTTTTTCCCTATTTTTGAAAGACTTTCAGATACTATTAATCTGCTGTTGGTAGTTTTTAGTACTGCCGCTTCTTTTGTACTCCTTTGTTCAGTTTCCACAAGTTTCTAAAGAGAACTCTGCACACCATGTTGAGCAATGCAAGTTGTTTTATTTTAGCTAACAGCTTTTTGGGACTCACTTTGTTGCCTGAAAAACACTATTTTATGCAGGTTGAACAGCATTTTTCCAAGATGAAACAAAAGAAATGAAAGAAAATTATGTGTTTTCGCAAAATACTATTTGTCCCAAAATGTTTGGCCCAAATATGACCCACATTTCCTGTTTTGTTTTGTTTTTTCCCATGCTTAGCCTTGACTTACGGTGAATCTGAATGCATGCGGCTACCTAAACTCAGTCACAAGACCACCATATGTGGACAAAAGGAAATTACAGTGATTTATTCTAAGGCTGGCTCCTCATATTTGGACCACTTCTGGCTTGAAATACATATTAAAACAACTTCTTTGCTAAGTTGTCGACACAAAACCTGTTCACTCCTTGGATTAGGTGTCTTTTTTTTCTGCTTGAATGGTTCATAACTTATGCATGGTTATGCAATGTTTGTTTTGTTTTTCTCTCGGTATTATATATATTTTCTTCCATGTAGTAATGGCATTGACTACATGAGCTTTGCTTGATGTGACCAAAATAAATGTTGACTCACATAAGTCAGTGTAAAGCTGCTTAAAAATGAAAAAATATATTCCTCTGAAAATGGTCAGAAATGTCCTAGAATTAAATGAGTTAAAAAGCAGCCTATGTAAAAAAAAAAGATAAAAGTCTGTAAGAAAGCCTGAAGAACTGTTGCTCAACACCCCTTTTAAAGACGATAAGAAAGTCTGACCGCTTGAAAGCAAAATAAAAATAAACGAGAGCCGCGTCAAGACTTGCATAGTTCTCTGTTTTTATTTTTTTCTTGCGTGCTAAGGTTATTTTCTCCACACTGCTGGCTTGTCAAGCGCTTAAATAAATCCACCCAGTGATTGAGATGTCACCGTTGTGTCTTGTTGCTGTGTGTGCGTCCTTGAACACAACACCAGCCCCTCCTGCACACACACACACTCTCTGACACATGATGTACATACTCTGTGAGGAGGCGTGTCTTCTCTTGCTGTTGCCAGGTTCGCTCCATGTACTGTATGTGTTACTATGGGCGATGCAGCTGACGTCAGTGAAGCTGCCGCATCTCAGATAACTGTGAAGTTGCACTTCCATTTGTGTCACAGATGAAACATGGGAACATTCATGGAGTTTTAAAAAATGCATTTAATTTGGACATTTTCCCTGAAAAGCACCCCTTTAGCTTGTTTTGCCTGCATGGATGTTTGTCGGCTTATCCCTCAGACTTATGATCAACCCTACATTTAGTGTTACCTCCTATAAATCACAGAGGTGTTTGCAGATATTACCATACTGCAGAAAGAAGCTGTTGATTGTCCTGATGTGCATGACAGTGAAGCTCTTTTTATTTGCAAAGTAAAATGTGTGTGAAAGTGTGTGAACTATACCTGGAACTGCTACAATCTGTCTCAGCTCCTGCTTTAAACTCATGATGTCTTTGCAGAGCTGAATGTCATCCATCCTGATGAGAAAAGGAGAAGAAAAAAAAAAGGGAATTAGAACAATGAAACACCGGTTTCCATCAGATTAGAGAGCGGCCGATATTATTAGCCGCTTCCGCTTTGGATATCTGACTGAAATGATGTCAGACAGGCTTGTGTTGCTTGTGAATCCTGAGAGGAAAGAGGACAAGAGCTGAAAGATCCTTTAGAAGAATCTCTCATTTGACTTTCTGATATTCAGCATTGATGAGGTTAAATATTCAACTTACATGCGCATTAAATGATAAAGCTGCAAAGTGGCCTGAATGTTGGGGACCATTCTGCACGAATGACTCTTCAACAGCTATTAAAACTGTTGCTGATAAACCCCTTTCACTCAAATATACTAATCTGTCAATGAATTTATATGTTCCATTGTTTTCAGGTCACATGTTGCTTCACTGAACTTGACTCTTACACTCTTTCGCAGCCCCGTCAAACATCAGGTGTGTGTGTCTGCGTGTGTTTAGAAGAAAAAAAGGCAACAAAAATCTGCTTTTTCTTGATGTCATGTCAACCTCTTGCAGACTCACGTCTCTCCCTCGAGTACGTTTCCTCTTCTTCCTCCCTGAATATTTCCCTCTCTGACGGAGGAGCAGTGACAGCTACCACTGATTTAATTCTCCTTGTGATAGATCATGCCGATGACTCATCCACAGCCTCCCTCACCCCCCTCCTCTTCCTCCTCACTGTTGCTCCGACTTACACCCCCCTCCCTATTCATTTCTCTTCACAGACCCCTCCTTTCACGCCCTGCTTTTCTTGCTCTTCTGCCATGTCTTTTACACTCTTAACGATATATGTGGCCTCCAGCTGTTTCCGTACTCAGACGCTCGCACACTGTGTACTTGTGCATGTGTTTATGTTGCGACTTGAGTCACACAGAGTCTGTCATTTGGGATGTAAGCAGCGTGCAAGCCTGATGAAGCCTTTCAAGGGAGTGTGTGAAAAAATAATGAACTGAGTGAACTCTAAATGTATCAGCATCATCAGACACGTTCATCATCACACGAACAAAAGAAATTGTTTAAGTCGATAAGTTAAGGTGAGGCAAAGTTATACTGGGAAAAAAAACACATGGTTTAGTTGTCTGTCCTTCATTCAGGTTTTAAAAAGTGGAATGCATTATATTTTTTAAAAGTGAATTTCCACATCTCATAATGTAGAAAGAACAAGAAAATAACCTGAATTGAAATTGAATGATGTTTTTTGTATTTTTTATGTCTTGAGTTATGACACTGAATTATTACAACTACTCAAAAGTTCTCGAACAGTATTAAAAACCAGATAATTGGTCAGTTCGTCACGATCTAAAATGCATTCTGAACAAAAGGCACAAGCACATCTTCACACTGCTTAGCATCTGCTTAGCATTTCTCCTTTTTTGGTTTTTTGCCTCCAGAACCAAAAATAAACGAGTATATTTGCATTACTACAAGGGCTGTATGTATAATCTTGGTTTCAAACTAAAGCTTAGATATGTGAGATTAATAGAAGAGTGTCAGAAACCAAATATGAGTTATTGTGTCAGAGTAAATTCACCTGAAACACTGAGTATTTACGATTTTTATCGCTGCCTGAAAAAGCAATAAAAATGAAGAAAAACCTTTGAATCATAAGATACAGTCAACGGGCTACTCAATTCAGTCCTACGAGGGTCGCAGCCCCTGCAGGTTTTCAGTGTTTCCCTGCTCCAATGAAAGGTTAAATAATGAAAAGGTTAAACAACCCTGCCAGAAATAACATCCTCTTTGTATTTATTTATTTAATTGGGACAGTGCAGGTTAATGAACATCAGTACCAAAAAAAGCATGATGTAAACATGCTGGATTATGGCAAAAAATGTTTATTTCCATCCGTGTTTCCAAGGCAGGTAAGAAGATAGACTAAAACAACACCATGCAAAAAGAAATAAAACAATAAACTACAAATAAACATAGACAAAAAGTTGTAGAAAAGATTGTTGTCAGCATCAACTAAAGAAATATGTAAAATAGCTCAAATCGGGTTAGGAAATGTCCAACACATTATTTAAACCTGTTTGCATGGAAACATCATCTTTAAGGAGGAGGTGAGAATGATTATGATTGCTGATCATTTAAACCTATTGTGTGTAGTCAAATTAAAGGAAATCAATGGTTTAGACTGGTCAGCAGTAAAAGTCAGAACATTTTCAAACACGTGCAGAAAGAGCTCCAGGTATCAGGACTGAACAGCTGTGTGGTCTAAAGAAACAAAACGGCAATAATTTGCCAAATATTGGACTTTTGAGCGACTGATAAAGGTCATGTGGTCTGATGAGTCCAGATTTGTCCAGTTTCTCTGAGCAGTGGGAGCATCAGGATTAAAGTGCAGGTTGAGGTTACGTGCTCAAACAATGATGCCAGCTGACAACTGCAGGTTTTTCTTTTTTTCTTGGGTAGTTCAAGATGTCAATGCCAACATTCATCAAGTTGTAAAAAAAGTAACATTAGACATTATTTTCGTACAAATCTGGGTTTTGATATTACAGATGCCACAGTGAATGTTTGCTGTAATCAAAGCAAACAAAATTAATTTTCTTTTTTTGGCCAATCGGAGTAGATACACTATTACTTCCCAAACACTGATTCATAATCCCTGAGGCATTTGTTGATGAGGAGCCAGTGAGTCCATCACGGTGACTCATTCATCTGCTGTCGGCATGTTCAGCCCTCTGAATAATCAATGTACATTTTTCAAACAGCCAACTTATTGTAACCCCGAAGGAAGCAGCGCTTAAATGCCTTTGCATGGGGGGGGGGCAAAACTATCATGGCTACAAGATAAAGCTCATTGACAACCACAGAGAAAGTAGGACTCACATGAAGCGTAGCTCTGACTCTCTGCGTACCAGGACTTCCCGAAGGCGCTGGATACGAGTCATCTCCACCTCGATCTCATCTGGAGACATAGTGCTCTCTGCCATGGACACATCGGAGTGACCTGAGAGGCAGAATAAAGGGGAGAGGGGGAAAAAGAGAGTAAGAAGAAAGGGATGAGAACCTCAAAGAAACAAGTAGAGCCATGCTGGTTTTAAATCACAGACAGCGCTCCCTCTGCATGACAAATTTACAGACTCCAGCATCATAACAGCCGCATATAATTCATGAGCTTAATGGTAAATATGTTTTTCTTTTATTCCTGACTTTGGGTTATTGAAAACCATCTGGTGGTGTCAGCTTGTTGGCAAATCTGTTTCTTGTATGACGTGTCTTCCCAGCAGAAGCGTGCTATTCAGAAAGGGGAGCATGTGTGAGGGAGAGGTGAAATTTAAAGACATAGAAACTGAAATGATGCAACAAGAAAACACGCTACAGGGACTCTGAGTGCATTTTTAAAAGAAGAAGGTTGTTGATGTTGTGGAAAGGGAGAAAAGAACTCAATACCAACATTGGCCTCTCTGCCAATAGCATGCAGAGACTACAGCCACTAATAACAGCTCAAGCCGACCACTTAATACACTAATCAATGCACTGACAGCTGAAAATGTCCCAGCATCCGTTTGCAACAGCCATAAGCACAGCTGTGACCTTTCCAGCATACAAAAAACAGCACAGACGCTAAATAAGCCGAAACAAATGTTCCTCAACCCGTGGTATTAAGTTAAGGATAATACAATGATGTGTTTTCCTCTGAAGGAAAGCCTGCTGCATCACAAACTACAGGCGTGGAGTTTGAGACGATGTAAATCTGTTGCCATGGCTTCAATTTTGTCTCATTTTTTAAGATGAAAACAAACAAAAACATTGTGAGCCTCTGCAGTGTGAAAATTAACACCGATATCCTATAATAACTCGTCAAAGATTAATGTCTTTATCTCTTTAACCCATAAGTGTACCGAAAACCACAATATCTGATTTATGAAGACACGGTCATAAGAGTCTTGGGCAAGACACTGAACCCCTCGTTGCTTCCTGATGTCTCTATCGGGGGAATGAATGTATGTGACGGGACAAATCACTAAGTATATATTACAATGGAAGTGCTGTGTGTGTGACATGCAGTGTAAAAGTGCTTTGGGTGGCCAACATGTAACTAGAATAGTGCAATGTAAGTACAAACCATTTACCTTTGTCTCGTAAAAATGACTTAAACGGTAGGTTCCAACCATACTTTATTCATCACGCTCCCAAAGGGATGTTGGAGATGCAAGATCTGACACTAGATGAGAATGGAGAATGGTGTCAGGCCAAAATAAACTTAAACTAAACATCATGTGGGGCCTTATATCAGTTTTACATGTCAGAAAAGCCCGCTTGATGTTGATTCTGGTTTTATTCGAGAGGGGCTTATAAGCCAAAGACGATTGTTTCCTCAGTGAAGGAAAATGTGGAGAGTTGCTTCCAACTCAACTATCTAAACAGAACATGTGAAGTAGGATCAGCTATCACAACATAAAACAGAGATAAGTGGGAAATATTCAATCAATATATATATATTCAAACCTTGACTTATGATCATCTGATCATTACTCTTACCCACACTGGCTGTGAAATGATCCCCTCCTAACACAATCACATTTTAAAATGAGATCCCCAGCTTTCTTATACCCAAGTAAAACAAACTATTTTCACTTTTGAGCTTGAGACAGCAGATATGATGCATTACATTTGTACACACTGTGTATTGTAACATTAGAAGACCAGATGATTGTGTTCTCCAGCCTCCAGCACCAGTAACCACTGCGCTCTGCATCTGTGCTACTGTCCAGGAACGCTTGCTGAGGATGGAGCTGACTCACCACAGCAGACAGAGGTCTTGCACAAGAGGTTTCAGCTCGTGCCTCATTTGACGTGGCTGCTGACAAGAGACACTGATGCTAATTCAAAGAGAGCACCATAGATGTGAAGCATGAAGCAGCAATAACTCGCTCCTTGACCATTAGTGGTGGCAAAGTGCCAGCTCAATAATATCCTTCCAGCTGCGATCAGTGAGCACAAAC